>JAMBLF010001278.1:0-99325 GCA_030578115.1 Leucoptera coffeella
TTTTCAGGCATATCCTTGAAGGACTAAAGTCCTTTTTAGGAATATCCTTGAAAGACGATAGTCCTTTTCAGGAAAATCCTTGAAGGACGATAGTCCTTTTCAGGAATATCATTGAAGGACGTTAGTATTTTTCAGGCATATCCTTGAAGGACGATAGTCCTTTTCAGGAATATGCATTAAAGGACGATAGTCCTTTTCAGGAATATCCTTTAAGGACGATAGTCCTTTTCAGGCATATCCTTGAAGGACGATAGTCCTTTGCAGAAATATCCTTAAAGGACGATAGTCCTTTTTAGGAACATCCTTGAAGGACGATAGTCCTTTTCAGGAATATCCTTGAAGGACGATAGTCCTTTTCAGGAATATCCTTTAAGGACGATAGTCCTGTTCAGGCATATCCTTGAAGGACGATAGTCCTTTGCAGAAATATCCTTAAAGGACGATAGTCCTTTTTAGGAACATCCTTGAAGGACGATAGTCCTTTGCAGAAATATCCTTAAAGGACGATAGTCCTTTTTAGGAACATCCTTGAAGGACGATAGTCTTTTTCAGGCATATCCTTTAAAGGACGATAGTCCTTTTCAGGAATGTCCTTGAAAGATGATAGTCCTTTTCAGGCATATCCTTGAAGGGCTAAAGTCCTTTTTAGGAATATCCTTGAAAGACGATAGTCCTTTTCAGGAATATCCTTGAAGGACGATAGTCCTTTTCAGGAATATCCTTAAAGGACGATAGTCCTTTTTAGGAATATCCTTGAAGGACGATAGTCCTTTTCAGTAATATCCTTAAAGGACGATAGTCCTTTTCAGGCATATCCTTGAAGGACGATAGTCCTATTCAGGAATATCCTTAAAGGACGATAGTCCTTTTCAGGCATATCCTTGAAGGACTATAGTCCTTTTTAGGAATATCCTTGAAGGACGATAGTCCTTTTCAGTAATATCCTTAAAGGACGATAGTCCTTTTCAGGAATATCCTTGAAGGACGATAGTCCTTTTCAGGAATATCCTTAAAGGACGATAGTCCTTTTCAGGAATTTCCTTGAAGGACGATAGTCCTTTTCAGGAATATCCTTAAAGGACGATAGTCCTTTTCAGGAATTTCCTTGAAGGACTATAGTCCTTTTCAGGAATATCCTTGAAGGACGATAGTCCTTTTCAGGCATATCCATGAAGGACGATAGTCCTTTTCAGGCATATCCTCAAAGAACGATAGTCCTTTTCAGGCATATCCTTGAAGGACGATAGTCCTTTTCAGGCATATCCTTGAAGGACGATAGTCTTTTTCAGGCATATCCTTAAAGGACGATAGTCCTTTTCAGGCATATCCTTGAAGGACGATACTCCTATTCAGGAATATCCTTAAAGGACGATAGTCCTTTTCAGGAATATCCTTAAAGGACGATAGTCCTTTTCAGTAATATCCTTAAAGGACGATAGTCCTTTTCAGGAATATCCTTGAAGGACGATAGTCCTTTTCAGGAATATCCTTAAAGGACGATAGTCCTTTTCAGGAATTTCCTTGAAGGACGATAGTCCTTTTCAGGAATATCCTTAAAGGACGATAGTCCTTTTCAGGAATTTCCTTGAAGGACTATAGTCCTTTTCAGGAATATCCTTGAAGGACGATAGTCCTTTTCAGGCATATCCATGAAGGACGATAGTCCTTTTCAGGCATATCCTTGAAGGACGATAGTCCTTTTCAGGAATATGCATTAAAGGACGATAGTCCTTTTCAGGAATATCCTTTAAGGACGATAGTCCTGTTCAGGCATATCCTTAAAGGACGATAGTCCTTTTCAGGCATATCCTTGAAGGACGATAGTCCTATGCAGGAATATCCTTAAAGGACGATAGTCCTTTTCAGGAATATCCTTGAAGGACGATAGTCCTTTTCAGGCATATCCTTGAAGGACGATAGTCCTTTTCAGGAATATCCTTAAAGGACGATAGTCCTTTTCAGGAATATCCTTGAAGGACGATAGTCCTTTTCAGGAATATCCTTGAAGGACGATAGTCCTTTTCAGGCATATCCTTGAAGGACGATAGTCCTTTTCAGGCATATCCTTGAAGGACGGTAGTCCTTTTCAGGCATATCCTTGAAGGACGATAGTCCTTTTCAGGCATATCCTTGAAGGACGATATGCCTATTCAGGAATATCCTTAAAGGACGATAGTCCTTTTCAGGCATATCCTTGAAGGACTAAAGTCCTTTTTAGGAATATCCTTGAAAGACGTTAGTCCTTTTCAGAAATATCCTTGAAGGACGATAGTCCTTTTCAGGAATATCCTTAAAGGACGATAGTCCTTTTTAGGAATATCCTTGAAGGACGATAGTCCTTTTCAGTAATATCCTTAAAGGACGATAGTCCTTTTCAGGAATATCCTTGAAGGACGATAGTCCTTTTCAGGAATATCCTTAAAGGACGATAGTCCTTTTCAGGAATTTCCTTGAAGGACGATAGTCCTTTTCAGGAATATCCTTAAAGGACGATAGTCCTTTTCAGGAATTTCCTTGAAGGACTATAGTCCTTTTCAGGAATATCCTTGAAGGACGATAGTCCTTTTCAGGCATATCCATGAAGGACGATAGTCCTTTTCAGGCATATCCTTGAAGGACGATAGTCCTATGCAGGAATATCCTTAAAGGACGATAGTCCTTTTCAGGCATATCCTTGAAGGACGATAGTCCTTTTCAGGCATATCCTTGAAGGACGATAGTCTTTTTCAGGCATATCCTTAAAGGACGATAGTCCTTTTCAGGCATATCCTTGAAGGACGATAGTCCTATGCAGGAATATCCTTAAAGGACGATAGTCCTTTTCAGGAATATCCTTGAAGGACGATAGTCCTTTTCAGGCATATCCTTGAAGGACGATAGTCCTTTTCAGGCATATCCTTGAAAGATGATAGTCCTTTTCAGAAATATCCTTAAAGGACGATAGTCCTTTTTAGGAACATCCTTGAAGGACGATAGTCCTTTTCAGGAGTATCCTTGAAGTACGATAGTCCTTTTCTGGAATATCCTTGAAGGACGATAGTCCTTTTCAGGCATATCCTTGAAAGACGATAGTCCATTTCAGGAATATCCTTGAAAGACGATATTCTTTTTCAGGAATATCCTTGAAGGACAATAGTCCTTTTCAGGAATATCCTTTAAGGACGATAGTCCATTTCAAGAATATCCTTGAAGGACGATATTCTTTTTCAGGAATATCCTTGAAGGACGATAGTCCTTTTCAGGTATATCCTTAAAGGACGATAGTCTTTTTCAGGAATATCCTTAAAGGACGATAGTCCTATTCAGGAATATCCTTAAAGGACGATAGTCCTTTTCAGGAATATCCTTGATGGACGATAGTCCTTTTCAGGAATATCCTTAAAGGACGATAGTCATTTTCAGGAAAATCCTTGAAGGACGATAGTCATTTTCAGGAAAATCCTTGAAGGACGATAGTCCTTTTCAGGAATATCATTGAAGGACGTTAGTATTTTTCAGGCATATCCTTGAAGGACGATAGTCCTTTTCAGGAATATGCATTAAAGGACGATAGTCCTTTTCAGGAATATCCTTTAAGGACGATAGTCCTGTTCAGGCATATCCTTGAAGGACGATAGTCCTTTGCAGAAATATCCTTAAAGGACGATAGTCCTTTTTAGGAACATCCTTGAAGGACGATAGTCCTTTTCAGGAATATCCTTGAAGGACGATAGTCCTTTTCAGGAATATCCTTTAAGGACGATAGTCCTGTTCAGGCATATCCTTGAAGGACGATAGTCCTTTGCAGAAATATCCTTAAAGGACGATAGTCCTTTTTAGGAACATCCTTGAAGGACGATAGTCCTTTGCAGAAATATCCTTAAAGGACGATAGTCCTTTTTAGGAACATCCTTGAAGGACGATAGTCTTTTTCAGGCATATCCTTTAAAGGACGATAGTCCTTTTCAGGAATGTCCTTGAAAGACGATAGTCCTTTTCAGGCATATCCTTGAAGGGCTAAAGTCCTTTTTAGGAATATCCTTGAAAGACGTTAGTCCTTTTCAGAAATATCCTTGAAGGACGATAGTCCTTTTCAGGAATATCCTTAAAGGACGATAGTCCTTTTTAGGAATATCCTTGAAGGACGATAGTCCTTTTCAGTAATATCCTTAAAGGACGATAGTCCTTTTCAGGCATATCCTTGAAGGACGATAGTCCTATTCAGGAATATCCTTAAAGGACGATAGTCCTTTTCAGGCATATCCTTGAAGGACTATAGTCCTTTTTAGGAATATCCTTGAAGGACGATAGTCCTTTTCAGTAATATCCTTAAAGGACGATAGTCCTTTTCAGGAATATCCTTGAAGGACGATAGTCCTTTTCAGGAATATCCTTAAAGGACGATAGTCCTTTTCAGGAATTTCCTTGAAGGACGATAGTCCTTTTCAGGAATATCCTTAAAGGACGATAGTCCTTTTCAGGAATTTCCTTGAAGGACTATAGTCCTTTTCAGGAATATCCTTGAAGGACGATAGTCCTTTTCAGGCATATCCATGAAGGACGATAGTCCTTTTCAGGCATATCCTCAAAGAACGATAGTCCTTTTCAGGCATATCCTTGAAGGACGATAGTCCTTTTCAGGCATATCCTTGAAGGACGATAGTCTTTTTCAGGCATATCCTTAAAGGACGATAGTCCTTTTCAGGCATATCCTTGAAGGACGATAGTCCTATGCAGGAATATCCTTAAAGGACGATAGTCCTTTTCAGGAATATCCTTAAAGGACGATAGTCCTTTTCAGTAATATCCTTAAAGGACGATAGTCCTTTTCAGGAATATCCTTGAAGGACGATAGTCCTTTTCAGGAATATCCTTAAAGGACGATAGTCCTTTTCAGGAATTTCCTTGAAGGACGATAGTCCTTTTCAGGAATATCCTTAAAGGACGATAGTCCTTTTCAGGAATTTCCTTGAAGGACTATAGTCCTTTTCAGGAATATCCTTGAAGGACGATAGTCCTTTTCAGGCATATCCATGAAGGACGATAGTCCTTTTCAGGCATATCCTTGAAGGACGATAGTCCTTTTCAGGAATATGCATTAAAGGACGATAGTCCTTTTCAGGAATATCCTTTAAGGACGATAGTCCTGTTCAGGCATATCCTTAAAGGACGATAGTCCTTTTCAGGCATATCCTTGAAGGACGATAGTCCTATGCAGGAATATCCTTAAAGGACGATAGTCCTTTTCAGGAATATCCTCGAAGGACGATAGTCCTTTTCAGGCATATCCTTTAAGGACGATAGTCCTGTTCAGGCATATCCTTGAAGGACGATAGTCCTTTGCAGAAATATCCTTAAAGGACGATAGTCCTTTTTAGGAACATCCTTGAAGGACGATAGTCCTTTTCAGGAATATCCTTAAAGGACGATAGTCCTTTTCAGGCATATCCTTGAAGGACGATAGTCCTATGCAGGAATATCCTTAAAGGACGATAGTCCTTTTCAGGCATATCCTTGAAGGACGATAGTCCTATTCAGGAATATCCTTAAAGGACGATAGTCCTTTTCAGGCATATCCTTGAAGGACGAAAGTCCTTTTTAGGAATATCCTTGAAAGACGTTAGTCCTTTTCAGAAATATCCTTGAAGGACGATAGTCCTTTTCAGGAATATCCTTAAAGGACGATAGTCCTTTTTAGGAATATCCTTGAAGGACGATAGTCCTTTTCAGTAATATCCTTAAAGGACGATAGTCCTTTTCAGGAATATCCTTGAAGGACGATAGTCCTTTTCAGGAATATCCTTTAAGGACGATAGTCCTTTTCAGGAATTTCCTTGAAGGACGATAGTCCTTTTCAGGAATATCCTTAAAGGACGATAGTCCTTTTCAGGAATTTCCTTGAAGGACGATGTTCTTTTTCAGGAATATCCTTGAAGGACAATAGTCCTTTTCAGGAATATCCTTTAAGGACGATAGTCCATTTCAAGAATATCCTTGAAGGACGATATTCTTTTTCAGGAATATCCTTGAAGGACGATAGTCCTTTTCAGGTATATCCTTAAAGGACGATAGTCCTTTTCAGGAATATCCTTAAAGGACGATAGTCCTTTTCAGGAATATCCTTGAAGGACGATAGTCCTTTTCAGGCATATCCTTGAAGGACGATAGTCCTTTTCAGGAATATCCTTAAAGGACGATAGTCCTTTTCAGGAATATCCTTGAAGGACGATAGTCCTTTTCAGGAATATCCTTAAAGGACGATAGTCCTTTTCAGGAATATCCTTGAAGGATGATAGTCCTTTTCAGGAATATCCTTAAAGGACGATAGTCCTTTTCAGGAATATCCTTGAAGGACGATAGTCCTTTTCAGGCATATCCTTTAAAGGACGATAGTCCTTTTCAGGAATGTCCTTGAAAGACGACAGTCCTTTTCAGGCATATACATGAGGGACGATAGTCATTTTCAGGAATATCCTTGAAGGACGATAGTCCTATTCAGGAATATCCTTGAAGGACGATAGTCCTTTTCAGGCATATCCTTGAAGGACGATAGTCCTTTTCAGGCATATCCTTGAAGGACGGTAGTCCTTTTCAGGCATATCCTTGAAGGACGATAGTCCTTTTCAGGCATATCCTTGAAAGACGATAGTCCTATTCAGGAATATCCTTTTAAGGACGATAGTCCTTTTCAGGAATGTCCTTGAAGGATGATAGTCCTTTTCAGGCATATCCAATAAGGACGATAGTCCTTTTCAGGCATATCCTTGAAGGACGATAGTCCTTTTCAGGAATATCCTTGAAGGACGATAGTCCTTTTCAGGAATACGCATTAAAGGACGATAGTACTTTCAGGAATATCCTTAAAGGACGATAGTCCTTTTCAGGAATATCCTTAAAGGACGATAGTCCTGTTCAGGCATATCCTTGAAGGACGATAGTCCTTTGCAGAAATATCCTTAAAGGACGATAGTCCTTTTTAGGAACATCCTTGAAGGACGATAGTCCTTTTCAGGAATATCCTTGAAGGACGATAGTCCTTTTCAGGAATACGCATTAAAGGACGATAGTACTTTCAGGAATATCCTTAAAGGACGATAGTCCTTTTCAGGAATATCCTTAAAGGACGATAGTCCTGTTCAGGCATATCCTTGAAGGACGATAGTCCTTTGCAGAAATATCCTTAAAGGACGATAGTCCTTTTCAGGAATATCCTTGAAGGACGATAGTCCTTTTCAGGAATACGCATTAAAGGACGATAGTCCTTTTCAGGAATATCCTCGAAGGACGATAGTCCTTTTCAGGAATACGCATTAAAGGACGATAGTCCTTTTCAGGAATATCCTTTAAGGACGATAGTCCTGTTCAGGCATATCCTTGAAGGACGATAGTCCTTTGCAGAAATATCCTTAAAGGACGATAGTCCTTTTTAGGAACATCCTTGAAGGACGATAGTCCTTTTCAGGAATATCCTTAAAGGACGATAGTCCTTTTCAGGCATATCCTTGAAGGACGATAGTCCTATGCAGGAATATCCTTAAAGGACGATAGTCCTTTTCAGGCATATCCTTGAAGGACGATAGTCCTATTCAGGAATATCCTTAAAGGACGATAGTCCTTTTCAGGCATATCCTTGAAGGACTAAAGTCCTTTTTAGGAATATCCTTGAAAGACGTTAGTCCTTTTCAGAAATATCCTTGAAGGACGATAGTCCTTTTCAGGAATATCCTTAAAGGACGATAGTCCTTTTTAGGAATATCCTTGAAGGACGATAGTCCTTTTCAGTAATATCCTTAAAGGACGATAGTCCTTTTCAGGAATATCCTTGAAGGACGATAGTCCTTTTCAGGAATATCCTTTAAGGACGATAGTCCTTTTCAGGAATTTCCTTGAAGGACGATAGTCCTTTTCAGGAATATCCTTAAAGGACGATAGTCCTTTTCAGGAATTTCCTTGAAGGACGATGTTCTTTTTCAGGAATATCCTTGAAGGACAATAGTCCTTTTCAGGAATATCCTTTAAGGACGATAGTCCATTTCAAGAATATCCTTGAAGGACGATATTCTTTTTCAGGAATATCCTTGAAGGACGATAGTCCTTTTCAGGTATATCCTTAAAGGACGATAGTCCTTTTCAGGAATATCCTTAAAGGACGATAGTCCTATTCCGGAATATCCTTAAAGGACGATAGTCCTTTTCAGGCATATCCTTGATGGACGATAGTCCTTTTCAGGTATATCCTTGAAGGACGATAGTCCTTTTCAGGAATATCCTTGAAGGACGATAGTCCTATTCAGGAATATCCTTAAAGGACGATAGTCCTTTTCAGGCATATCCTTGAAGGACGATAGTCTTTTTCAGGCATATCCTTGAAGGACGATAGTCCTTTTCAGGCATATCCTTAAAGGACGATAGTCCTTTTCAGGCATATCCTTGAAGGACGATAGTCCTATGCAGGAATATCCTTAAAGGACGATAGTCCTTTTCAGGAATATCCTTGAAGTACGATAGTCCTTTTCAGGCATATCCTTTTAAGGACGATAGTCCTTAAAAGGAATGTTTTCGAAAGAAGATAGTCCTTTTCAGGTATATACATGAGGGACCATAGTCATTTTCAGGAATATCCTTGAAGGACGATAGTCCTATTCAGGAATATCCTTAAAGGACGATAGTCCTTTTCAGGCTTATCCTTGAAGGACGATAGTCCTTTTTAGGAATATCCTTGAAGGACGTTAGTCCTTTTCAGGAATATCCTTAAAGGACGATAGTCCTTTTCAGGCATATCCTTTTAAGGACGATAGTCCTTTTCAGGAATGTCCTTGAAGGATGATAGTCCTTTTCAGGCATATCCAATAAGGACGATAGTCCTTTTCAGGCATATCCTTGAAGGACGATAGTCCTTTTCAGGAATATCCTTGAAGGACGATAGTCCTTTTCAGGAATACGCATTAAAGGACGATAGTACTTTCAGGAATATCCTTAAAGGACGATAGTCCTTTTCAGGAATATCCTTAAAGGACGATAGTCCTTTTCAGGCTTATCCTTGAAGGACGATAGTCCTTTTTAGGAATATCCTTGAAGGACGATAGTCTTTTTCAGGCATATCCTTAAAGGACGATAGTCCTTTTCAGGCATATCCTTGAAGGACGATAGTCCTATGCAGGAATATCCTTAAAGGACGATAGTCCTTTTCAAGAATATCCTTGAAGGACGATAGTCCTTTTCAGGCATATCCTTGAAGGACGATAGTCCTTTTCAGGAATATCCTTGAAGGACGATAGTCCTTTTCAGGCATATCCTTGAAAGATGATAGTCCTTTTCAGAAATATCCTTAAAGGACGATAGTCCTTTTTAGGAACATCCTTGAAGGACGATAGTCCTTTTCAGGAGTATCCTTGAAGTACGATAGTCCTTTTCTGGAATATCCTTGAAGGACGATAGTCCTTTTCAGGCATATCCTTGAAAGACGATAGTCCTTTTCAGGAATATCCTTGAAGGACGTTATTCTTTTTCAGGAATATACTTGAAGGACAATAGTCCTTTTCAGGAATATCCTTTAAGGACGATAGTCCATTTCAAGAATATCCTTGAAGGACGATATTCTTTTTCAGGAATATCCTTGAAGGACGATAGTCCTTTTCAGGTATATCCTTAAAGGACGATAGTCCTTTTCAGGAATATCCTTAAAGGACGATAGTCCTATTCAGGAATATCCTTAAAGGACGATAGTCCTTTTCAGGAATATCCTTGATGGACGATAGTCCTTTTCAGGAATATCCTTAAAGGACGATAGTCATTTTCAGAAAAACCCTTGAAAGACGATACTCATTTTCAGGAAAATCCTTGAAGGACGATAGTCCTTTTCAGGAATATCATTGAAGGATGTTAGTATTTTTCAGGCATATCCTTGAAGGACGATAGTCCTTTTCAGGAATATGCATTAAAGGACGATAGTCCTTTTCAGGAATATCCTTTAAGGACGATAGTCCTGTTCAGGCATATCCTTGAAGGACGATAGTCCTTTGCAGAAATATCCTTAAAGGACGATAGTCCTTTTTAGGAACATCCTTGAAGGACGATAGTCCTTTTCAGGAATATCCTTGAAGGACGATAGTCCTTTTCAGGAATATCCTTTAAGGACGATAGTCCTGTTCAGGCATATCCTTGAAGGACGATAGTCCTTTGCAGAAATATCCTTAAAGGACGATAGTCCATTTTAGGAACATCCTTGAAGGACGATAGTCCTTTTCAGGAATATCCTTGAAGGACGATAGTCCTTTTCAGGCATATCCTTGAAAGATGATAGTCCTTTTCAGAAATATCCTTAAAGGACGATAGTCCTTTTTAGGAACATCCTTGAAGGACGATAGTCCTTTTCAGGAATATCCTTGAAGTACGATAGTCCTTTTCTGGAATATCCTTGAAGGACGATAGTCCTTTTCAGGCATATCCTTGAAAGACGATAGTCCTTTTCAGGAATATCCTTGAAGGACGATGTTCTTTTTCAGGAATATCCTTGAAGGACAATAGTCCTTTTCAGGAATATCCTTTAAGGACGATAGTCCATTTCAAGAATATCCTTGAAGAACGATATTCTTTTTCAGGAATATCCTTGAAGGACGATAGTCCTTTTCAGGTATATCCTTAAAGGACGATAGTCCTTTTCAGGAATATCCTTAAAGGACGATAGTCCTATTCCGGAATATCCTTAAAGGACGATAGTCCTTTTCAGGCATATCCTTGATGGACGATAGTCCTTTTCAGGTATATCCTTGAAGGACGATAGTCCTTTTCAGGAATATCCTTGAAGGACGATAGTCCTATTCAGGAATATCCTTAAAGGACGATAGTCCTTTTCAGGCATATCCTTGAAGGACGATAGTCTTTTTCAGGCATATCCTTGAAGGACGATAGTCCTTTTCAGGCATATCCTTAAAGGACGATAGTCCTTTTCAGGCATATCCTTGAAGGACGATAGTCCTATGCAGGAATATCCTTAAAGGACGATAGTCCTTTTCAGGAATATCCTTGAAGTACGATAGTCCTTTTCAGGCATATCCTTTTAAGGACGATAGTCCTTTTCAGGAATATCCTTAAAGGACGATAGTCCTTTTCAGGCATATCCTTTTAAGGACGATAGTCCTTTTCAGGAATGTCCTTGAAGGATGATAGTCCTTTTCAGGCATATCCAATAAGGACGATAGTCCTTTTCAGGCATATCCTTGAAGGACGATAGTCCTTTTCAGGAATATCCTTGAAGGACGATAGTCCTTTTCAGGAATATGCATTAAAGGACGATAGTACTTTCAGGAATATCATTGAAGGACGTTAGTATTTTTCAGGCATATCCTTGAAGGACGATAGTCCTTTTCAGGAATACGCATTAAAGGACGATAGTACTTTCAGGAATATCCTTAAAGGACGATAGTCCTTTTCAGGAATATCCTTAAAGGACGATAGTCCTTTTCAGGCTTATCCTTGAAGGACGATAGTCCTTTTTAGGAATATCCTTGAAGGACGTTAGTCCTTTTCAGGAATATCCTTAAAGGACGATAGTCCTTTTCAGGCATATCCTTTTAAGGACGATAGTCCTTTTCAGGAATGTCCTTGAAGGATGATAGTCCTTTTCAGGCATATCCAATAAGGACGATAGTCCTTTTCAGGCATATCCTTGAAGGACGATAGTCCTTTTCAGGAATATCCTTGAAGGACGATAGTCCTTTTCAGGCATATCCTTGAAGGACGATAGTCCTTTTCTGGCATATCATTTTAAGGGCAATTGTCCTTTTCAGGATATACTTGAAGGACGATATTCCTTTTCAGGAATATCCTTGAAGGACGATAGTCCTTTTCAGGAATATCCTTGAAGGACGATAGTCCTTTTCAGGAATATCCTTTAAGGACGATAGTCCTGTTCAGGCATATCCTTGAAGGACGATAGTCCTTTTCAGAAATATCCTTAAAGGACGATAGTCCTTTTCATGAATGTCCTTGAAGGATGATAGTCCTTTTCAGGCATATCCATGAAGGACGATAGTCCTTTTCAGGCATATCCTTGAAGGACGATAGTCCTTTTCAGGCATATCCTTGAAGGACGATAGTCCTTTTCAGGCATATCCTTAAAGGACGATAGTCCTTTTCAGGCATATCCATGAAGGACGATAGTCCTATGCAGGAATATCCTTAAAGGACGATAGTTCTTTTCAGGAATATCCTTGACGGACGATATTCATTTACAGGAATATCCTTGAAGGACAATAGTCCTTTTCAGGAATATCCTTGAAAGACGATAGTCGTTTTTAGGAATATCCTTAAAGGACGTTAGTCCTTTTCAGGAATATCCTTGAAGGACGATAGTCCTATTCAGGAATATTCTTGAAGGACGATAGTCCTATTCAGGAATATCCTTGAAGGACGATAGTCCTTTTCAGGAATATCCTTGAACGACGTTAGTTCTTTTCAGGAATATCATTGAAGGACGATAGTCCTTTTCAGGCATATCCTTTTAACGATAGTCCTTTTCAGGAATATCTATTAAAGGACGTTAGTCCTTTTCAGGCATATCCTTTAACGATAGTCCTTTTCAGGAATATCCTTAAAGGACGATAGTCCTTTTCAGGCATAACCTTGAAGGACGATAGTCCTTTTCAGGAATATCATTGAAGGACGTTAGTCCTTTTTAGGAATATCCTTAAAGTATGATAGTCCTTTTCAAGAATATCCTTGAAGGACGATATTCTTTTACAGGAATATCCTTGAAGGACAATAGTCCTTTTCAGGAATATCCTTGAAGGACGATAGTCCTTTTTAGGAATATCCTTGAAGGACGATAGTTCTATTCAGGAATATCCTTGAAGGACGATAGTCCTTTTCAGGAATATCCTTGAAGGACGTTAGTTCTTTTCAGGAATATCATTGAAGGACGATAGTCCTTTTCAGGCATATCCTTTAAACGATAGTCCTTTTCAGGAATATCCATTAAAGGACGTTAGTCCTTTTCAGGCATATCCTTTAACGATAGTTTTTTTCAGGAATATCCTTAAAGGACGATAGTCATTTTCAGGAATATCCTTGAAGGACGATAGTCCTTTTCAGGAATATCATTGAAGGACGTTAGTATTTTTCAGGCATATCCTTGAAGGACGATAGTCCTTTTCAGGAATATGCATTAAAGGACGATAGTACTTTCAGGAATATCCTTAAAGGACGATAGTCCTTTTCAGGCATATCCTTTAAAGGACTATCGTCCTTTTCAGGTATATCCTTTGAAGGACGATAGTCCTTTTCAGGCATATCCTTTAACAATAGTCATTTTCAGGAATATCCTTGAAGGACGATACTCCTTTTCAGGAATATCCTTGAAGGACGACAGTCCTTTTCAGGAATATCCTTAAAGGACGATAGTTCTTTTCAGGCTTATCCTTGAAGGACGATAGTCCTTTTCAGGAATATCATTGAAGGACGTTAGTATTTTTCAGGCATATCCTTGAAGGACGATAGTCCTTTTCAGGCATATCCTTTAACAATAGTCATTTTCAGGAATATCCTTGAAGGACGATACTCCTTTTCAGGAATATCCTTGAAGGACGACAGTCCTTTTCAGGAATATCCTTAAAGGACGATAGTCCTTTTCAGGCTTATCCTTGAAGGACGATAGTCCTTTTCAGGAATATCCTTAAAGGACGATAGTCCTTTTCAGGCATATACTTGAAGGACGATAGTCCTTTTCAGGAATATTATTGAAGGACGTTAGTCCTTTTCAGGCATATCATTGAAGGACGATAGTCCTTTTCAGGCTTATCCTTGAAGGACGATAGTCCTTTACAGGGATATCCTTGAAGGACGATAGTCCTTTTCAGGAATATCCTTAAAGGACGATAGTCCTTTTCAGGCATATCCTTGAAGGACGATAGTCCTTTTCAGGAATATCATTGAAGGACGTTAGTCCTTTTCAGGCATATCATTGAAGGACGATAGTCCTTTTCAGGAATATCCTTGAAAGACGATACTCCTTTTTAGGAATATCCTTTAAAGACGATAGTCCTTTTCAGGCATATCCTTGAAGGACGATAGTCCTTTTCAGGGATATCCTTAAAGACGATAGTCCTTTTCAGGCATATGCTTAAAGGACGATAGTCCTTTTCAGGCATATCCTTGTAGGACGATATTCCTTTTCAGGAATATCCTTGAAGGACGATAGTCCTTTTCAGGAATATCCTTGAAGGACGATAGTCCTTTTCAGGAATATCCTTGAAGGACTTTAGTCCTTTTCAGGCATATCCTTTTAATGATAGTCCTTTACAGGAATATCCTTGAAAGACGATACTCCTTTTTAGGAATATCCTTGAAGGACGATAGTCCTTTTCAGGAATATCCTTAAAGGACGATAGTCCTTTTCATGCATATCCTTGAAGGACGTTAGTCCTTTTCAGGCATATCCTTTTAATGATAGTCCTTTACAGGAATATCCTTGAAAGACGATACTCCTTTTTAGGAATATCCTTGAAGGACGATAGTCCTTTTCAGGAATATCCTTAAAGGACGATAGTCCTTTTCAGGAATTTCCTTGAATGACGATAGTCCTTTTCAGGAATATCCTTGAAGGACGATAGTCCTTTTCAGGCATATCCTTTTAACGATACTCCTTTTCAGGAATATCATTAAAGAACGATAGTCCTTTTCAGGAATATCTAAACTGAAATTTTGAGTCCATAGTGACCCCTTAGAAGGTAGTGGACTCCGCAATATCTTAAGCCACATCATTAATTACGATGCTAGTAGTTGAGCTCCTAACATTTGGCAAAGTAAACTGTACACATTTTTTCTTATTACAATTAAAAGCAAGATTGTTTATTCTAAACCATTGTTCCACCTCTGAAATCATCCCACATATCCTCTCTGTTTCGTCTTTTCCTCTGTTAACTTTAAACAATATAGAAGTGTCATCCGCAAACAACACCATGTGGCAACGGCCCTGACTTAAATAAGGTAAGTCATTTATATAAACTAAGAAAAGGAAGGGCCCAAGAATGGAACCCTGCGGAACACCCATAGCAGCCGAGCTGCCGCTCGATCTAGCTCCGCCGAATTCAACACTCTGGATCCTTCCCCCCAGGTAACATGCAATTAGATCCAGTGCCCTATCACCTATACCGTAATGCTTAAGCTTCATGATCAGAGTTTTGTGGTCCACGCAATCGAACGCCTTAGAAAGATCGCAAAAGACACCCAGAGTATCCTTTGCTTCCTCCCAAGACTCAAATATATATTTGATAAGATCAACCCCAGCATCTGTTGTTGATCCACCCTTTGTAAAACCAAACTGTTGCTTATTAAAAATATTATAACGGTTAAAATGTACTAGCAATTGATTTAGAATAAGTTTCTCAAATATTTTGCTAAAAGCTGGTAGTATTGAGATAGGACGATAGTTAGCAGGGTCTGTGGTACTACCAGATTTAAATAATGGAATGATTTTACCGTATTTCATCTGATCAGGAAACTCTCCGCATTTAACACATTGATTAAATATAATGTTCAACTCAGGTGCAACTAAATCTACAATGGTTGAATAAACCTTTACTGAATGGCCCAGATCAGACGTTTTCTTTTTCTGGAGTGATTTAAAACATTTGATGACATCTATAGTACTGATTTCTCTGAAACTAAAAACACTGTCACATTTCGGCACATTCTTTTCTAATATATATGTAGCACTCTCTGAACAAGCATTTAGTGGCTTAGTTATTGAGACAGGAATATTAGAGAAAAAATCCTGAAACACATTTGAGATCTGCTGATGGTCTGTGATTACATTTTTACCAACTATAAGTTTTGGTTCATGAACGTGAGAGACACCTTTACCACTTTCAAGTTTAATTGTGTTTCAGGTTTCCTTCACAACATTAGTGGCATTTTTTATTTTATTCTGTATGTACAATTTTTTGGCCTGAGCACAAACTTTTTTGAAGACCTTAGAATAACTTCTTATATAGTTTTGAAAATCTGGGCAATAATTAACAGATTTTTCTTTATATAGTTCATATAATCGCTGTCTACTAATTTTTATACCTCTAGTTGCCCAATCACAGAAAGATCTTTTACTGGTTATTTTAAAACTCTTTGTTGTAAAAATTTTTTTATATTCAATATCAATAATTTTGAAAAATGAGCTATACATATTATTTGGAGTATCGGTTTCTAATTGTATAGGGAAACGCCTTAAAACGTTTTCCCTGAAATTAACTAAGCGAGCCCCCGTCACAGGAATGCAAGTAACATTCCTAGGCTGGACTTTTCGATGACACCTAAACTTAATCATCTGACCATGGTGGTCAGAGCTAATGTCCGTAACAAGTTCTGTATGTGACAAACTAAAATCGGTAAATATATTGTCAGTACAAGTAGAGGAGGTGCTTGTGATTCTAGTTGGTTGACCAAAATTATGTCTCAAATTGTAACTTAAAAATAAAGTTAGAAAATTTATACAAACCGTAGTGTCCTCAAGTATATTAACATTGAAGTCACCACACACTATCAGGCGCTTACATTTCTGAAGTAGCCTAAGAAGCACTTCCTACATACATTTTTCAAAGTCTAAATAGTTTGAATTGGGCGGTCTGTAAACACACAAAATTATAACATCCTCCATCTCTATACATGACAATTCTATTACTCGCTCAATAGAGAAACTAACAATATCTTTCCGTTCCTTAAATTTAATATCATTATGAACCAATATTAGGGAGCCCCCACGAATTGCACTGTTCCTACAATATGAACTTGCAACCTTGTGGGCTCTAAAACCAAACATTAATTGATTGGACCTCGCCCAATGCTCCGTCACACAAAATATTCCTACCCCGCAAGAAACCAAGAAAAGCTCAACTTCTAATTCTTTACCTAAAAAACCTTGTATGTTCTGATGCACTAAAGTCACGTCAGGCGCTACTACCAACTTATTTAATTTGCCAGAGTCTATCTCTTTTGTCTGCTTTATTAATTTAAATTAAAATTATTCCCTGGAACTTTTTCTAGGGAAAAGTCATTACCCAATTGGGTATTCTGGCCAATAGGGGCCTGGTCAGAAACCAAAACTTTGGTTAGTCTACATAAAGTATAATGTAGCGATGTTGCTACCTGTCTCTTACAGCTATTAAACAAAAAGTATAAATTATTTTTTAATTTCATTTGATTCTTAATTATACAATTAATGTCAACATAGTCTAAATTACCACCATGCATACACATAGTATGCAAGCAGCAATTCAGCCCATGCCTAGCCCTATTTTCTTCAGCTGACAACGATGAGGAGTAAGGCAAAGTGCATAAAACTAATTTATTTTTAAGTTTTGACATCAAATTATCAAATAAACAAACTAATTTGAGTTTATTAAGTTTTCCGCGCCTACCACATAAAATTATTATGGTTTTATTCCAATCACTTTTGTTCTTACATATATTATCTATAAGTTGAGCTAAAGATGCTCCTGGGTAGCAACAGTTTTGTATTGGCCCATCCATAATGGCCCCTAGGTACCTACCTACATTTCTACCTATCTCATCGCAATAGATTACCTTAACCTGGAAGGACGATAGTCGTTTTCAGGATTAGCCTTTTAAGGACGATAGTCCTTTTCAGGCATGTCCTTGAAGGACGATAGTCCTTTTCAGGAATATCCTTTAAAGGACGATAGTCCTTTTCAGGAATATCCTTGAAGTACGATAGTCATTTTCGTGCATATTCTTTTAAGGACGATAGTCCTTTTCAGGCATATCCTTGAAGGACGATAGTCCTTTTCAGGAATATTCTTGAAGGACGACAGTCCTTTTTAGTAACATTCTTACAGGACGATAGTTCTTTTCAGGAATATTTTTAAAGAACGATAGTCCTTTTCAGGAATATCATTAAAGGACGATACTCCTTTTTAGGAATATTCTTGAAGGACGATAGTCCTTTTCAGGAATATCCTTAAAGGACGATAGTCCTTTTCAGGCATATCCTTTAACGATAGTCCTTTTCAGGAATATCCTTGAAGGACGATTGTCCTTTTCAGGAATATCCTTAATGGACGATAGTCCTTTTCAGGCATATCCTTAAAGGACGATAGTCCTTTTCAGGCATATCCTTTAAAGGACGATAGTCCTTTTTAGGAATATCCTTAAAGAACGATAGTCCTTATCAAGAATATCCTTGAAGGACGATATTCTTTTACAGGAATATCCTTGAAGGACAATAGTCGACAATAGACGATAGTCTTTTTCAGGAATATTCTTGAAGGACGATAGTCCTTTTCAGGAATATCCCTGAAGGACGATAGTCCTCTTCAGGAATATCCTTAAAGGACTATAGTCCTTTTAAGGAATATCCTTGAAGGACGATAGTCCTATTCAGGAATATCCTTGAAGGACGACAGTCCTTTTTAGGAATATCCTTAAAGGACGATAGTCCTTTTCAGGGATATCCTTGAAGGACGATAGTCCTTTTCATGCATATCCTTGAAGGACTTTAGTCCTTTTCAGGCATATCCTTTTAATGATAGTCCTTTACAGGAATATCCTTGAAAGACGATACTCCTTTTTAGGAATATCCTTGAAGGACGATAGTCCTTTTCAGGAATATCCTTAAAGGACGATAGTCCTTTTCAGGAATTTCCTTGAATGACGATAGTCCTTTTAAGGAATATCCTTGAAGGACGATAGTCCTATTCAGGAATATCCTTGAAGGACGACAGTCCTTTTTAGGAATATCCTTAAAGGACGATAGTCCTTTTCAGGGATATCCTTGAAGGACGATAGTCCTTTTCATGCATATCCTTGAAGGACGTTAGTCCTTTTCAGGCATATCCTTTTAATGATAGTCCTTTACAGGAATATCCTTGAAAGACGATACTCCTTTTTAGGAATATCCTTGAAGGACGATAGTCCTTTTCAGGAATATCCTTAAAGGACGATAGTCCTTTTCAGGAATTTCCTTGAATGACGATAGTCCTTTTCAGGAATATCCTTGAAGGACGTTAGTCCTTTTTAGGAATATCCTTGAAGGACGATTGTCCTTTTCAGGAATATCCTTAAAGGACGATAGTCCTTTTCAGGCATATCCTTGAAGGACGATAGTCCTTTTCAGGAATATTCTTGAAGGACGACAGTCCTTTTTAGTAACATTCTTACAGGACGATAGTCCTTTTCAGGAATATCTTTAAAGAACGATAGTCCTTTTCAGTAATATCATTAAAGGACGATACTCCTTTTTAGGAATTTTCTTGAAGGACGATAGTCCTTTTCAGGAATATCCTTAAAGGACGATAGTCCTTTTCAGGCATATCCTTTTAACGATACTCCTTTTCAGGAATATCATTAAAGAACGATAGTCCTTTTCAGGAATATCTAAACTGAAATTTTGAGTCCATAGTGACCCCTAAGAAGGTAGTGGACTCCGCAATATCTAAAGCCACATCATTAATTACGATGCTAGTAGTTGAGCTCCTAACATTTGGCAAAGTAAACTGTACACATTTTTTCTTATTACAATTAAAAGCAAGATTGTTTATTCTAAACCATTGTTCCACCTCTGAAATCATCCCACATATCCTCTCTGTTTCGTCTTTTCCTCTGTTAACTTTAAACAATATAGAAGTGTCATCCGCAAACAACACCATGTGGCAACGGCCCTGACTTAAATAAGGTAAGTCATTTATATAAACTAAGAAAAGGAAGGGCCCAAGAATGGAACCCTGCGGAACACCCATAGCAGCCGAGCTGCCGCTCGATCTAGCTCCGCCGAATTCAACACTCTGGATCCTTCCCCCCAGGTAACATGCAATTAGATCCAGTGCCCTATCACCTATACCGTAATGCTTAAGCTTCATGATCAGAGTTTTGTGGTCCACGCAATCGAACGCCTTAGAAAGATCGCAAAAGACACCCAGAGTATCCTTTGCTTCCTCCCAAGACTCAAATATATATTTGATAAGATCAACCCCAGCATCTGTTGTTGATCCACCCTTTGTAAAACCAAACTGTTGCTTATTAAAAATATTATAACGGTTAAAATGTACTAGCAATTGATTTAGAATAAGTTTCTCAAATATTTTGCTAAAAGCTGGTAGTATTGAGATAGGACGATAGTTAGCAGGGTCTGTGGTACTACCAGATTTAAATAATGGAATGATTTTACCGTATTTCATCTGATCAGGAAACTCTCCGCATTTAACACATTGATTAAATATAATGTTCAACTCAGGTGCAACTAAATCTACAATGGTTGAATAAACCTTTACTGAATGGCCCAGATCAGACGTTTTCTTTTTCTGGAGTGATTTAAAACATTTGATGACATCTATAGTACTGATTTCTCTGAAACTAAAAACACTGTCACATTTCGGCACATTCTTTTCTAATATATATGTAGCACTCTCTGAACAAGCATTTAGTGGCTTAGTTATTGAGACAGGAATATTAGAGAAAAAATCCTGAAACACATTTGAGATCTGCTGATGGTCTGTGATTACATTTTTACCAACTATAAGTTTTGGTTCATGAACGTGAGAGACATCTTTACCACTTTCAAGTTTAATTGTGTTTCAGGTTTCCTTCACAACATTAGTGGCATTTTTTATTTTATTCTGTATGTACAATTTTTTGGCCTGAGCACAAACTTTTTTGAAGACCTTAGAATAACTTCTTATATAGTTTTGAAAATCTGGGCAATAATTAACAGATTTTTCTTTATATAGTTCATATAATCGCTGTCTACTAATTTTTATACCTCTAGTTGCCCAATCACAGAAAGATCTTTTACTGGTTATTTTAAAACTCTTTGTTGTAAAAATTTTTTTATATTCAATATCAATAATTTTGAAAAATGAGCTATACATATTATTTGGAGTATCGGTTTCTAATTGTATAGGGAAACGCCTTAAAACGTTTTCCCTGAAATTAACTAAGCGAGCCCCCGTCACAGGAATGCAAGTAACATTCCTAGGCTGGACTTTTCGATGACACCTAAACTTAATCATCTGACCATGGTGGTCAGAGCTAATGTCCGTAACAAGTTCTGTATGTGACAAACTAAAATCGGTAAATATATTGTCAGTACAAGTAGAGGAGGTGCTTGTGATTCTAGTTGGTTGACCAAAATTATGTCTCAAATTGTAACTTAAAAATAAAGTTAGAAAATTTATACAAACCGTAGTGTCCTCAAGTATATTAACATTGAAGTCACCACACACTATCAGGCGCTTACATTTCTGAAGTAGCCTAAGAAGCACTTCCTACATACATTTTTCAAAGTCTAAATAGTTTGAATTGGGCGGTCTGTAAACACACAAAATTATAACATCCTCCATCTCTATACATGACAATTCTATTACTCGCTCAATAGAGAAACTAACAATATCTTTCCGTTCCTTAAATTTAATATCATTATGAACCAATATTAGGGAGCCCCCACGAATTGCACTGTTCCTACAATATGAACTTGCAACCTTGTGGGCTCTAAAACCAAACATTAATTGATTGGACCTCGCCCAATGCTCCGTCACACAAAATATTCCTACCCCGCAAGAAACCAAGAAAAGCTCAACTTCTAATTCTTTACCTAAAAAACCTTGTATGTTCTGATGCACTAAAGTCACGTCAGGCGCTACTACCAACTTATTTAATTTGCCAGAGTCTATCTCTTTTGTCTGCTTTATTAATTTAAATTAAAATTATTCCCTGGAACTTTTTCTAGGGAAAAGTCATTACCCAATTGGGTATTCTGGCCAATAGGGGCCTGGTCAGAAACCAAAACTTTGGTTAGTCTACATAAAGTATAATGTAGCGATGTTGCTACCTGTCTCTTACAGCTATTAAACAAAAAGTATAAATTATTTTTTAATTTCATTTGATTCTTAATTATACAATTAATGTCAACATAGTCTAAATTACCACCATGCATACACATAGTATGCAAGCAGCAATTCAGCCCATGCCTAGCCCTATTTTCTTCAGCTGACAACGATGAGGAGTAAGGCAAAGTGCATAAAACTAATTTATTTTTAAGTTTTGACATCAAATTATCAAATAAACAAACTAATTTGAGTTTATTAAGTTTTCCGCGCCTACCACATAAAATTATTATGGTTTTATTCCAATCACTTTTGTTCTTACATATATTATCTATAAGTTGAGCTAAAGATGCTCCTGGGTAGCAACAGTTTTGTATTGGCCCATCCATAATGGCCCCTAGGTACCTACCTACATTTCTACCTATCTCATCGCAATAGATTACCTTAACCTGGAAGGACGATAGTCGTTTTCAGGATTAGCCTTTTAAGGACGATAGTCCTTTTCAGGCATGTCCTTGAAGGACGATAGTCCTTTTCAGGAATATCCTTTAAAGGACGATAGTCCTTTTCAGGAATATCCTTGAAGTACGATAGTCATTTTCGTGCATATTCTTTTAAGGACGATAGTCCTTTACAGGAATATCCTTGACGGACGATAGTTCTTTTCAGGAATATCCTTGAAGGATGATAAATCTTTACAGGAATATCCTTGAAGGACGATAGTCCTTTTCAGGAATATCCTTGAAGGACGATAAATCTTTACAGGAATATCCTTGAAGGACGATAGTCCTTTTCAGGAATATCCTTGAAGGACGATAGTCCTTTTTAGGAATATCCTTGAAGGACGATAGTCCTTTTCAGGAATATCCTTAAAGGACGATAGTCATTTTCAGGAATATGCTGGAAGGACGAAAGTCCTTTTCAGGAATTTCCTTTAAAGGACGATAGTCCTTTTCAGCAATATCCTTGAAGTACGATAGTCATTTTCAGGCATATCCTTTTAAGGACGATAGTCTTTTTAGGAATATTCTTGAAGGACGATAGTCCTTTTCAGGCATATCTTTTTAAGGACAATAGTCCTTTTCAGGAATATCCTTGAAGGACGATAGTCCTTTTCAGGAATATCCTTGAAGTGCGATAGTCTTTTTCAGGCATATCCTTTTAAGGACGATAGTCCTTTTCAGGAATATCCTTGAAGTGCGATAGTCTTTTTCAGGCATATCCTTTTAAGGACGATAGTCCTTTTCAGGAATATCCTTGAAGTGCGATAGTCCTTTTCAGGAATATCCTTTAAGGACGATAGTCCTTTTCAGAAATATCCTTGAAGTACGATAGTCATTTTCAGGCATATCCTTTTAAGGACGATAGTCTTTTTAGGAATATTCTTGAAGGACGATAGTCCTTTTCAGGCATATCTTTTTAAGGACAATAGTCCTTTTCAGGAATATCCTTGAAGGACGATAGTCCTTTTCAGGAATATCCTTGAAGTGCGATAGTCTTTTTCAGGCATATCCTTTTAAGGACGATAGTCCTTTTCAGGAATATCCTTGAAGGACGATAGTCCTTTTCAGGAATATCCTTTTAAGGTCGATAGTCCTTTTCAGGAATATCCTTGAAGTACGATAGTCCTTTACAGGAATATCCTTGAAATACGATAGTCCTTTACAGGAATATCCTTTAAGGACGATAGTCCTTTTCAGAAATATCCTTGAAGGTCAATAGTCCTTTTCAGGAATATCCTTGAAGGACGATAGTCCTTTTCAGGAATATCCTTGAAGTGCGATAGTCTTTTTCAGGCATATCCTTTTAAGGACGATAGTCCTTTTCAGGAATATCCTTGAAGTGCGATAGTCCTTTTCAGGAATATCCTTTTAAGGTCGATAGTCCTTTTCAGGAATATCCTTGAAGGACGATAGTCCTTTTCAGGAATATCCTTTTAAGGTCGATAGTCCTTTTCAGGAATATCCTTGAAGTGCGATAGTCCTTTTCAGGAATATCCTTTTAAGGTCGATAGTCCTTTTCAGGAATATCCTTGAAGGACGATAGTCCTTTTCAGGAATTTCCTTTAAAGGACGATAGTCCTTTTCAGCAATATCCTTGAAGTACGATAGTCATTTTCAGGCATATCCTTTTAAGGACGATAGTCTTTTTAGGAATATTCTTGAAGGACGATAGTCCTTTTCAGGCATATCTTTTTAAGGACAATAGTCCTTTTCAGGAATATCCTTGAAGGACGATAGTCCTTTTCAGGAATATCCTTGAAGTGCGATAGTCTTTTTCAGGCATATCCTTTTAAGGACGATAGTCCTTTTCAGGAATATCCTTGAAGGACGATAGTCCTTTTCAGGAATATCCTTTTAAGGTCGATAGTCCTTTTCAGGAATATCCTTGAAGTACGATAGTCCTTTACAGGAATATCCTTGAAATACGATAGTCCTTTACAGGAATATCCTTTAAGGACGATAGTCCTTTTCAGAAATATCCTTGAAGGTCAATAGTCCTTTTCAGGAATATCCTTGAAGGACGATAGTCCTTTTCAGGAATATCCTTGAAGTGCGATAGTCTTTTTCAGGCATATCCTTTTAAGGACGATAGTCCTTTTCAGGAATATCCTTGAAGTGCGATAGTCCTTTTCAGGAATATCCTTTTAAGGTCGATAGTCCTTTTCAGGAATATCCTTGAAGGACGATAGTCCTTTTCAGGAATATCCTTTTAAGGTCGATAGTCCTTTTCAGGAATATCCTTGAAGTACGATAGTCTTTTACAGGAATATCCTTGAAGTACGATAGTCCTTTACAGGAATATCCTTTAAGGACGATAGTCCTTTTCAGAAATATCCTTGAAGGTCAATAGTCCTTTTCAGGAATATCCTTGAAGGACGATAGTCCTTTTCAGGAATATCCTTGAAGTGCGATAGTCTTTTTCAGGCATATCCTTTTAAGGACGATAGTCCTTTTCAGGAATATCCTTTAAGGACGATAGTCCTTTTCAGAAATATCCTTGAAGGTCAATAGTCCTTTTCAGGAATATCCTTGAAGGACGATAGTCCTTTTCAGGAATATCCTTGAAGTACGAGAGTCCTTTACAGGAATATCCTTTAAGGACGATAGTCCTTTTCAGAAATATCCTTGAAGGACGATAGTCTTTTTCAGGCATATCCTTTTAAGGACGATAGTCCTTTTCAGGAATATCCTTGAAGGTCAATCGTCCTTTTCAGGAATATCCTTGAAGGACGATAGTCTTTTCAGGAATATCCTTGAAGGACGATAGTCCTTTTCAGGAATATCCTTGAAGTACGAGAGTCCTTTACAGGAATATCCTTTAAGGACGATAGTCCTTTTCAGGAATATCCTTGAAGTACGAGAGTCCTTTACAGGAATATCCTTTAAGGACGATAGTCCTTTTCAGGAATATCCTTGAAGGACGATAGTCCTTTTCAGGAATATCCTTGAAGTACGAGAGTCCTTTACAGGAATATCCTTTAAGGACGATAGTCCTTTTCAGAAATATCCTTGAAGGTCAATAGTCCTTTTCAGGAATATCCTTGAAGTGCGATAGTCTTTTTCAGGCATATCCTTTTAAGGACGATAGTCCTTTTCAGGAATATCCTTGAAGGACGATAGTCCTTTTCAGGAATATCCTTGAAGTACGAGAGTCCTTTACAGGAATATCCTTTAAGGACGATAGTCCTTTTCAGGAATATCCTTTTCAGGCATATCCTTTTAAGGACGATAGTCTTTTTCAGGAATATTCTTGAAGGACGATAGTCCTTTTCAGGCATATCCTTGAAGGACGATAGTCCTTTTCAGGAATATCCTTTTCAGGCATATCCTTTTAAGGACGATAGTCTTTTTCAGGAATATTCTTGAAGGACGATAGTCCTTTTCAGGAATATCCCTGAAGGACGATAGTCCTTTTCAGGAATATCCTTAAAGGACGATAGTCCTTTTAAGGAATATCCTTGAAGGACGATAGTCCTATTCAGGAATATCCTTGAAGGACGAGTCATTTTCAGGAATATCCTTGAAGGACGATACTCCTTTTCAGGCATATCCTTGAAGGACGATAGTCCTTTTCAGGAATATCCTTTTCAGGCATATCCTTTTAAGGACGATAGTCTTTTTCAGGAATATTCTTGAAGGACGATAGTCCTTTTCAGGAATATCCCTGAAGGACGATAGTCCTTTTCAGGAATATCCTTAAAGGACGATAGTCCTTTTAAGGAATATCCTTGAAGGACGATAGTCCTATTCAGGAATATCCTTGAAGGACGAGTCATTTTCAGGAATATCCTTGAAGGACGATACTCCTTTTCAGGAATATCCTTGAAGGACGACAGTCCTTTTCAGGAATATCCTTAAAGGACGATAGTCCTTTTCAGGCATATCCTTGAAGGACGATAGTCCTTTTCAGGCATATCCTTGAAGGACGATAGTCCTTTTCAGGAATATTCTTGAAGGACGACAGTCCTTTTTAGTAACATTCTTACAGGACGATAGTTCTTTTCAGGAATATTTTTAAAGAACGATAGTCCTTTTCAGGAATATCATTAAAGGACGATACTCCTTTTTAGGAATATTCTTGAAGGACGATAGTCCTTTTCAGGAATATCCTTAAAGGACGATAGTCCTTTTCAGGCATATCCTTTAACGATAGTCCTTTTCAGGAATATCCTTGAAGGACGATTGTCCTTTTCAGGAATATCCTTAATGGACGATAGTCCTTTTCAGGCATATCCTTAAAGGACGATAGTCCTTTTCAGGCATATCCTTTAAAGGACGATAGTCCTTTTTAGGAATATCCTTAAAGGACGATAGTCCTTATCAAGAATATCCTTGAAGGACGATATTCTTTTACAGGAATATCCTTGAAGGACAATAGTCGACAATAGACGATAGTCTTTTTCAGGAATATTCTTGAAGGACGATAGTCCTTTTCAGGAATATCCCTGAAGGACGATAGTCCTCTTCAGGAATATCCTTAAAGGACTATAGTCCTTTTAAGGAATATCCTTGAAGGACGATAGTCCTATTCAGGAATATCCTTGAAGGACGACAGTCCTTTTTAGGAATATCCTTAAAGGACGATAGTCCTTTTCAGGGATATCCTTGAAGGACGATAGTCCTTTTCATGCATATCCTTGAAGGACTTTAGTCCTTTTCAGGCATATCCTTTTAATGATAGTCCTTTACAGGAATATCCTTGAAAGACGATACTCCTTTTTAGGAATATCCTTGAAGGACGATAGTCCTTTTCAGGAATATCCTTAAAGGACGATAGTCCTTTTCAGGAATTTCCTTGAATGACGATAGTCCTTTTAAGGAATATCCTTGAAGGACGATAGTCCTATTCAGGAATATCCTTGAAGGACGACAGTCCTTTTTAGGAATATCCTTAAAGGACGATAGTCCTTTTCAGGGATATCCTTGAAGGACGATAGTCCTTTTCATGCATATCCTTGAAGGACGTTAGTCCTTTTCAGGCATATCCTTTTAATGATAGTCCTTTACAGGAATATCCTTGAAAGACGATACTCCTTTTTAGGAATATCCTTGAAGGACGATAGTCCTTTTCAGGAATATCCTTAAAGGACGATAGTCCTTTTCAGGAATTTCCTTGAATGACGATAGTCCTTTTCAGGAATATCCTTGAAGGACGTTAGTCCTTTTTAGGAATATCCTTGAAGGACGATTGTCCTTTTCAGGAATATTCTTAAAGGACGATAGTCCTTTTCAGGCATATCCTTGAAGGACGATAGTCCTTTTCAGGAATATTCTTGAAGGACGACAGTCCTTTTTAGTAACATTCTTACAGGACGATAGTCCTTTTCAGGAATATCTTTAAAGAACGATAGTCCTTTTCAGTAATATCATTAAAGGACGATACTCCTTTTTAGGAATTTTCTTGAAGGACGATAGTCCTTTTCAGGAATATCCTTAAAGGACGATAGTCCTTTTCAGGCATATCCTTTTAACGATACTCCTTTTCAGGAATATCATTAAAGAACGATAGTCCTTTTCAGGAATATCTAAACTGAAATTTCGAGTCCATAGTGACCCCTAAGAAGGTAGTGGACTCCGCAATATCTAAAGCCACATCATTAATTACGATGCTAGTAGTTGAGCTCCTAACATTTGGCAAAGTAAACTGTACACATTTTTTCTTATTACAATTAAAAGCAAGATTGTTTATTCTAAACCATTGTTCCACCTCTGAAATCATCCCACATATCCTCTCTGTTTCGTCTTTTCCTCTGTTAACTTTAAACAATATAGAAGTGTCATCCGCAAACAACACCATGTGGCAACGGCCCTGACTTAAATAAGGTAAGTCATTTATATAAACTAAGAAAAGGAAGGGCCCAAGAATGGAACCCTGCGGAACACCCATAGCAGCCGAGCTGCCGCTCGATCTAGCTCCGCCGAATTCAACACTCTGGATCCTTCCCCCCAGGTAACATGCAATTAGATCCAGTGCCCTATCACCTATACCGTAATGCTTAAGCTTCATGATCAGAGTTTTGTGGTCCACGCAATCGAACGCCTTAGAAAGATCGCAAAAGACACCCAGAGTATCCTTTGCTTCCTCCCAAGACTCAAATATATATTTGATAAGATCAACCCCAGCATCTGTTGTTGATCCACCCTTTGTAAAACCAAACTGTTGCTTATTAAAAATATTATAACGGTTAAAATGTACTAGCAATTGATTTAGAATAAGTTTCTCAAATATTTTGCTAAAAGCTGGTAGTATTGAGATAGGACGATAGTTAGCAGGGTCTGTGGTACTACCAGATTTAAATAATGGAATGATTTTACCGTATTTCATCTGATCAGGAAACTCTCCGCATTTAACACATTGATTAAATATAATGTTCAACTCAGGTGCAACTAAATCTACAATGGTTGAATAAACCTTTACTGAATGGCCCAGATCAGACGTTTTCTTTTTCTGGAGTGATTTAAAACATTTGATGACATCTATAGTACTGATTTCTCTGAAACTAAAAACACTGTCACATTTCGGCACATTCTTTTCTAATATATATGTAGCACTCTCTGAACAAGCATTTAGTGGCTTAGTTATTGAGACAGGAATATTAGAGAAAAAATCCTGAAACACATTTGAGATCTGCTGATGGTCTGTGATTACATTTTTACCAACTATAAGTTTTGGTTCATGAACGTGAGAGACACCTTTACCACTTTCAAGTTTAATTGTGTTTCAGGTTTCCTTCACAACATTAGTGGCATTTTTTATTTTATTCTGTATGTACAATTTTTTGGCCTGAGCACAAACTTTTTTGAAGACCTTAGAATAACTTCTTATATAGTTTTGAAAATCTGGGCAATAATTAACAGATTTTTCTTTATATAGTTCATATAATCGCTGTCTACTAATTTTTATACCTCTAGTTGCCCAATCACAGAAAGATCTTTTACTGGTTATTTTAAAACTCTTTGTTGTAAAAATTTTTTTATATTCAATATCAATAATTTTGAAAAATGAGCTATACATATTATTTGGAGTATCGGTTTCTAATTGTATAGGGAAACGCCTTAAAACGTTTTCCCTGAAATTAACTAAGCGAGCCCCCGTCACAGGAATGCAAGTAACATTCCTAGGCTGGACTTTTCGATGACACCTAAACTTAATCATCTGACCATGGTGGTCAGAGCTAATGTCCGTAACAAGTTCTGTATGTGACAAACTAAAATCGGTAAATATATTGTCAGTACAAGTAGAGGAGGTGCTTGTGATTCTAGTTGGTTGACCAAAATTATGTCTCAAATTGTAACTTAAAAATAAAGTTAGAAAATTTATACAAACCGTAGTGTCCTCAAGTATATTAACATTGAAGTCACCACACACTATCAGGCGCTTACATTTCTGAAGTAGCCTAAGAAGCACTTCCTACATACATTTTTCAAAGTCTAAATAGTTTGAATTGGGCGGTCTGTAAACACACAAAATTATAACATCCTCCATCTCTATACATGACAATTCTATTACTCGCTCAATAGAGAAACTAACAATATCTTTCCGTTCCTTAAATTTAATATCATTATGAACCAATATTAGGGAGCCCCCACGAATTGCACTGTTCCTACAATATGAACTTGCAACCTTGTGGGCTCTAAAACCAAACATTAATTGATTGGACCTCGCCCAATGCTCCGTCACACAAAATATTCCTACCCCGCAAGAAACCAAGAAAAGCTCAACTTCTAATTCTTTACCTAAAAAACCTTGTATGTTCTGATGCACTAAAGTCACGTCAGGCGCTACTACCAACTTATTTAATTTGCCAGAGTCTATCTCTTTTGTCTGCTTTATTAATTTAAATTAAAATTATTCCCTGGAACTTTTTCTAGGGAAAAGTCATTACCCAATTGGGTATTCTGGCCAATAGGGGCCTGGTCAGAAACCAAAACTTTGGTTAGTCTACATAAAGTATAATGTAGCGATGTTGCTACCTGTCTCTTACAGCTATTAAACAAAAAGTATAAATTATTTTTTAATTTCATTTGATTCTTAATTATACAATTAATGTCAACATAGTCTAAATTACCACCATGCATACACATAGTATGCAAGCAGCAATTCAGCCCATGCCTAGCCCTATTTTTTTCAGCTGACAACGATGAGGAGTAAGGCAAAGTGCATAAAACTAATTTATTTTTAAGTTTTGACATCAAATTATCAAATAAACAAACTAATTTCAGTTTATTAAGTTTTCCGCGCCTACCACATAAAATTATTATGGTTTTATTCCAATCACTTTTGTTCTTACATATATTATCTATAAGTTGAGCTAAAGATGCTCCTGGGTAGCAACAGTTTTGTATTGGCCCATCCATAATGGCCCCTAGGTACCTACCTACATTTCTACCTATCTCATCGCAATAGATTACCTTAACCTGGAAGGACGATAGTCGTTTTCAGGATTAGCCTTTTAAGGACGATAGTCCTTTTCAGGCATGTCCTTGAAGGACGATAGTCCTTTTCAGGAATATCCTTTAAAGGACGATAGTCCTTTTCAGGAATATCCTTGAAGTACGATAGTCATTTTCGTGCATATTCTTTTAAGGACGATAGTCCTTTACAGGAATATCCTTGACGGACGATAGTTCTTTTCAGGAATATCCTTGAAGGATGATAAATCTTTACAGGAATATCCTTGAAGGACGATAGTCCTTTTCAGGAATATCCTTGAAGGACGATAAATCTTTACAGGAATATCCTTGAAGGACGATAGTCCTTTTCAGGAATATCCTTGAAGGACGATAGTCCTTTTTAGGAATATCCTTGAAGGACGATAGTCCTTTTCAGGAATATCCTTAAAGGACGATAGTCATTTTCAGGAATATGCTGGAAGGACGAAAGTCCTTTTCAGGAATTTCCTTTAAAGGACGATAGTCCTTTTCAGCAATATCCTTGAAGTACGATAGTCATTTTCAGGCATATCCTTTTAAGGACGATAGTCTTTTTAGGAATATTCTTGAAGGACGATAGTCCTTTTCAGGCATATCTTTTTAAGGACAATAGTCCTTTTCAGGAATATCCTTGAAGGACGATAGTCCTTTTCAGGAATATCCTTTTAAGGTCGATTGTCCTTTTCAGGAATATCCTTGAAGGACGATAGTCCTTTTCAGGAATATCATTTTAAGGTCGATAGTCCTTTTCAGGAATATCCTTGAAGGACGATAGTCCTTTTCAGGAATATCCTTTTAAGGTCGATTGTCCTTTTCAGGAATATCCTTGAAGGACGATAGTCCTTTTCAGGAATATCATTTTAAGGTCGATAGTCCTTTTCAGGAATATCCTTGAAGTACGATAGTCCTTTACAGGAATATCCTTGAAGTACGATAGTCCTTTACAGGAATATCCTTTAAGGACGATAGTCCTTTTCAGAAATATCCTTGAAGGTCAATAGTCCTTTTCAGGAATATCCTTGAAGGACGATAGTCCTTTTCAGGAATATCCTTGAAGTGCGATAGTCTTTTTCAGGCATATCCTTTTAAGGACGATAGTCCTTTTCAGGAATATCCTTGAAGGACGATAGTCCTTTTCAGGCATATCTTTTTAAGGACAATAGTCCTTTTCAGGAATATCCTTGAAGGACGATAGTCCTTTTCAGGAATATCCTTTTAAGGTCGATTGTCCTTTTCAGGAATATCCTTGAAGTACGATAGTCCTTTACAGGAATATCCTTGAAGTACGATAGTCCTTTACAGGAATATCCTTTAAGGACGATAGTCCTTTTCAGAAATATCCTTGAAGGTCAATAGTCCTTTTCAGGAATATCCTTGAAGGACGATAGTCCTTTTCAGGAATATCCTTGAAGTACGATAGTCCTTTACAGGAATATCCTTGAAGTACGATAGTCCTTTACAGGAATATCCTTTAAGGACGATAGTCCTTTTCAGAAATATCCTTGAAGGTCAATAGTCCTTTTCAGGAATATCCTTGAAGGACGATAGTCCTTTTCAGGAATATCCTTGAAGTGCGATAGTCTTTTTCAGGCATATCCTTTTAAGGACGATAGTCCTTTTCAGGAATATCCTTTAAGGACGATAGTCCTTTTCAGAAATATCCTTGAAGGTCAATAGTCCTTTTCAGGAATATCCTTGAAGGACGATAGTCCTTTTCAGGAATATCCTTGAAGTACGAGAGTCCTTTACAGGAATATCCTTTAAGGACGATAGTCCTTTTCAGAAATATCCTTGAAGGTCAATAGTCCTTTTCAGGAATATCCTTGAAGGACGATAGTCCTTTTCAGGCATATCCTTGAAGGACGATAGTCCTTTTCAGGAATATCCTTTTCAGGCATATCCTTTTAAGGACGATAGTCTTTTTCAGGAATATTCTTGAAGGACGATAGTCCTTTTCAGGAATATCCCTGAAGGACGATAGTCCTTTTCAGGAATATCCTTAAAGGACGATAGTCCTTTTAAGGAATATCCTTGAAGGACGATAGTCCTATTCAGGAATATCCTTGAAGGACGAGTAATTTTCAGGAATATCCTTGAAGGACGATACTCCTTTTCAGGAATATCCTTGAAGGACGACAGTCCTTTTCAGGAATATCCTTAAAGGACGATAGTCCTTTTCAGGCATATCCTTGAAGGACGATAGTCCTTTTCAGGCATATCCTTGAAGGACGATAGTCCTTTTCAGGAATATTCTTGAAGGACGACAGTCCTTTTTAGTAACATTCTTACAGGACGATAGTTCTTTTCAGGAATATTTTTAAAGAACGATAGTCCTTTTCAGGAATATCATTAAAGGACGATACTCCTTTTTAGGAATATTCTTGAAGGACGATAGTCCTTTTCAGGAATATCCTTAAAGGACGATAGTCCTTTTCAGGCATATCCTTTAACGATAGTCCTTTTCAGGAATATCCTTGAAGGACGATTGTCCTTTTCAGGAATATCCTTAATGGACGATAGTCCTTTTCAGGCATATCCTTAAAGGACGATAGTCCTTTTCAGGCATATCCTTTAAAGGACGATAGTCCTTTTTAGGAATATCCTTAAAGGACGATAGTCCTTATCAAGAATATCCTTGAAGGACGATATTCTTTTACAGGAATATCCTTGAAGGACAATAGTCGACAATATACGATAGTCTTTTTCAGGAATATTCTTGAAGGACGATAGTCCTTTTCAGGAATATCCCTGAAGGACGATAGTCCTCTTCAGGAATATCCTTAAAGGACTATAGTCCTTTTAAGGAATATCCTTGAAGGACGATAGTCCTATTCAGGAATATCCTTGAAGGACGACAGTCCTTTTTAGGAATATCCTTAAAGGACGATAGTCCTTTTCAGGGATATCCTTGAAGGACGATAGTCCTTTTCATGCATATCCTTGAAGGACTTTAGTCCTTTTCAGGCATATCCTTTTAATGATAGTCCTTTACAGGAATATCCTTGAAAGACGATACTCCTTTTTAGGAATATCCTTGAAGGACGATAGTCCTTTTCAGGAATATCCTTAAAGGACGATAGTCCTTTTCAGGAATTTCCTTGAATGACGATAGTCCTTTTAAGGAATATCCTTGAAGGACGATAGTCCTATTCAGGAATATCCTTGAAGGACGACAGTCCTTTTTAGGAATATCCTTAAAGGACGATAGTCCTTTTCAGGAATATCCTTGAAGGACGATAGTCCTTTTCAGGAATATCCTTTTAAGGTCGATTGTCCTTTTCAGGAATATCCTTTTAAGGTCGATAGTCCTTTTCAGGAATATCCTTGAAGGTCAATAGTCCTTTTCAGGAATATCCTTGAAGGACGATAGTCCTTTTCAGGAATATCCTTGAAGTACGAGAGTCCTTTACAGGAATATCCTTTTAAGGTCGATAGTCCTTTTCAGGAATATCCTTGAAGTACGATAGTCCTTTACAGGAATATCCTTGAAGTACGATAGTCCTTTACAGGAATATCCTTTTAAGGTCAATAGTCCTTTTCAGGAATATCCTTGAAGGACGATAGTCCTTTTCAGGAATATCCTTGAAGGACGATAGTCCTTTTCAGGAATATCCTTTTAAGGTCGATAGTCCTTTTCAGGAATATCCTTGAAGTACGATAGTCCTTTACAGGAATATCCTTGAAGTACGATAGTCCTTTACAGGAATATCCTTTAAGGACGATAGTCCTTTTCAGAAATATCCTTGAAGGTCAATAGTCCTTTTCAGGAATATCCTTGAAGGACGATAGTCCTTTTCAGGAATATCCTTGAAGTGCGATAGTCTTTTTCAGGCATATCCTTTTAAGGACGATAGTCCTTTTCAAGAATATCCTTGAAGGACGATAAATCTTTACAGGAATATCCTTGAAGGACGATAGTCCTATTCAGGCATATCCTTTAAAGACGATAGTCCTTTTCAGGAATATCATTGAAGGACGATAGTCCTTTTCAGGAATATCCTTGAAGGACGTTAGTCATTTTCAGGAATATGCTGGAAGGACGAAAGTCCTTTTCAGAACTATCCTTGAAGTACGAGAGTCCTTTACAGGAATATCCTTTAAGGACGATAGTCCTTTACAGGAATATCCTTTTAAGGTCAATAGTCCTTTTCAGGAATATCCTTGAAGGACGATAGTCCTTTTCAGGAATATCCTTGAAGGACGATAGTCCTTTTCAGGAATATCCTTTTAAGGTCGATAGTCCTTTTCAGGAATATCCTTGAAGTACGATAGTCCTTTACAGGAATATCCTTGAAGGACGATAGTCCTTTTCAGGAATATCCTTGAAGTACGAGAGTCCTTTACAGGAATATCCTTTAAGGACGATAGTCCTTTTCAGAAATATCCTTGAAGGTCAATAGTCCTTTTCAGGAATATCCTTGAAGTGCGATAGTCTTTTTCAGGCATATCCTTTTAAGGACGATAGTCCTTTTCAAGAATATCCTTGAAGGACGATAAATCTTTACAGGAATATCCTTGAAGGACGATAGTCCTATTCAGGCATATCCTTTAAAGACGATAGTCCTTTTCAGGAATATCATTGAAGGACGATAGTCCTTTTCAGGAATATCCTTGAAGGACGTTAGTCATTTTCAGGAATATGCTGGAAGGACGAAAGTCCTTTTCAGAACTATCCTTGAAGTACGAGAGTCCTTTACAGGAATATCCTTTAAGGACGATAGTCCTTTTCAGAAATATCCTTGAAGGTCAATAGTCCTTTTCAGGAATATCCTTGAAGTGCGATAGTCTTTTTCAGGCATATCCTTTTAAGGACGATAGTCCTTTTCAAGAATATCCTTGAAGGACGATAAATCTTTACAGGAATATCCTTGAAGGACGATAGTCCTATTCAGGCATATCCTTTAAAGACGATAGTCCTTTTCAGGAATATCATTGAAGGACGATAGTCCTTTTCAGGAATATCCTTTAAGGACGATAGTCCTTTTCAGGAATATCCTTGAAGGACGATAGTCCTTTTCAGGAATATCCTTGAAGTACGAGAGTCCTTTACAGGAATATCCTTTAAGGACGATAGTCCTTTTCAGAAATATCCTTGAAGGTCAATAGTCCTTTTCAGGAATATCCTTGAAGTGCGATAGTCTTTTTCAGGCATATCCTTTTAAGGACGATAGTCCTTTTCAAGAATATCCTTGAAGGACGATAAATCTTTACAGGAATATCCTTGAAGGACGATAGTCCTATTCAGGCATATCCTTTAAAGACGATAGTCCTTTTCAGGAATATCCTTGAAGGACGATAGTCTTTTTCAGGAATATCGTTGAAGGACGATAGTCCTTTTCAGGAATATCCTTGAAGGACGAAAGTCCTTTTCTGGAATATCCTCAAAGGACGATAGTCCTTTTTACGCATATCTTTTTATGGACAATAGTCCTTTTCAGGAATATCCTTGAAGGACGATAGTCCTATTCAGGCATATCCTTTAAAGATGATAGTCCTTTTCAGGAATATCATTGAAGGACGATAGTCCTTGTCAGGAATAACCTGGAAGGATGATAGTCGTTTTTAGGAATATCCTTGAAGGACGATAGAAATTTTCAGGAATATACTTGAAAGACGAATGTCTGTTTCAGCAATATCCTTGAAGCACAATAGTCCTCTTCAGGCATATCTTTTTAAGGACGATAGTCCTTTTCAGGAATATCCTTGAAGGACGATAGTCCTTTTCAGGAATATCCTTATAAGGTCGATAGTCCTATACAGAAATATCCTTGAAGGTCAATAGTCCTTTTCAGGAATATCCTTGAAGTGCGATAGTCATTTTCAGGCATATCCTTCTAAGGACGATAGTCCTTTTTAGAAATATCCTTGAAGGACGATAAATCTTTACAGGAATATCCTTGAAGGACGATAGTCCTTTTCAGGAATATCCTTAAAGGACGATAGTCATTTTCAGGAATATGCTGGAAAGACGAAAGTCCTTTTCAGGAATTTCCTTTAAAGGACGATAGTCCTTTTCAGGAATATCCTTGAAGTACGATAGTCATTTTCAGGCATATCCTTTTAAGGACGATAGTCTTTTTAGGAATATTCTTGAAGGACGATAGTCCTTTTCAGGCATATCTTTTTAAGGACGATAGTCCTTTTCAGGAATATCCTTGAAGGACGATAGTCCTTTTCAGGAATATCCTTTTAAGTTCGATAGTCCTTTTCAGGAATATCCTTGAAGTACGATAGTCCTTTACAGGAATATCCTTGAAGTACGATAGTCCTTTTCAGAAATATCCTTTAAGGACGATAGTCCTTTTCAGGAATAACCTGGAAGGACGATAGTCGTTTTCAGGAATATCCTTTTAAGGACGATAGTCCTTTTCAGGCATATCCTTGAAGGACGATAGTCCTTTTCAGGAATATCCTTTAAAGGACGATAGTCCTTTTCAGGAATATTCTTGAAGGACGATAGTCCTTTTAAGGCATATATTTTTAAGGACGATAGTCCTTTTCAGGAATATCTTTGAAGGAAGATAGTCCTTTGCAGGAATATCCTATTAAGGTCGATAGTCCTTTTCGGGCATATCCTTTAAGGACGTTTGTCCTTTTCAGGCATATTATTTTGAGGACGATAGTCTTTTTCAGTAATATCCTTGAAGGACGATAGTCCTTTCCAGGAATATCTTTGAAGGACGATAGTCCTTTCCAGGAATATCCTTGAAGGACGATAGTCCTTTAAGGACTACGTTTGAAGGACGATAGTTCTTTTCAGGAATGTCCTTGAAGAACGATAGTCCTTTACTGTAATATCCCTGTAAGACAATAGTCCTTTTCAGGAATATCCTTGAAAGACGATAGTCTTTTTCAGGACTACATTTGTAGAAAATTAGTCGTTTTCAGGAATATCATTGAAGGACCATTGTCCTTTTTAGGAATATCTTTGAAAGACAATAGTCCTTTTCAGGAATATGCTTTAAAGATAATAGTAATTTTTAGGACTACGTTTGAAGGACGATAGTCCATTTCAGGAATATCCTTGAAGGAAGTATTCTCAATATATATATGATAACTTGGTCAATGTTAAAAAATATATCAATGATTACAGGCTTGTAAGAGACATGCATAATTGTAATACACGTAATAAAATTAAATTGTATGATAGTGGCTCTAGACTAAAAAGAATAAACGATTCGTTTATGGGCCTGGGCATGAAAATGTATGACAAACTTCCAGAGTCTATTAAGTTTCCGCGTGCGTCGACACTTTGGCACTCTGCTATTTGGCCAAGTCTGAGGTCGAGGCTGGATCTGCGGCGGCGCTGGCTGAGAGTTTCAAACGGCGAAAATATGGAAATTTAGTCAATGACTATTTTTTCGTTCCTTTCGCCGTTGAAACTCTTGGGACGTGGGGAGGCGAGGCACTACGTTTTGTAAAGGAGGTGTCCATCCATCCAAAGGCTGGCACTTACCTCGGCCAACGCTTTAGTTTGGCCATTCAAAGAGGTTATGTTGCCAGTTTGTTCCGGACCGTGCCTTTCTCTGACAGCGAGGAGCTAAAGGAGATATTTTTGCTTTAAAGTGTTATTTTATTTGTTTTTTTTTATTATTATTGTAAATAATAGTTTTATTTTGTATAAAAGATTGTGTTTAAATAAACATTTAGGTATAAGTTTGCACTAAAGCGACGTTGATCGGGAAAGGCTACTACAAAGTGAAAGACTTTTTAAATAATGTTATGTGATGTTTCATTTTTGTGTATTCATGGCTTCCCGTTCTGGTTCTTATTGAGATTCCCCTCAAGTTAGTTGTTAAACACTAATTTGTTGAATGTGAAGCTTTGAGCTTTGTTCTAATGAATTATTATTAAGTTTAATGTACACATTGTGTCCATAATCACGTGGACATACCGCGCCGCCGGAGGTCAGTGCTCTTGGCCACAGCGTTAGAATGTTGACGCCAACCACAGAAAGGTGCAGTCGGACGTTGGTGCCACCAAGCATGCTGATGAGGATCCGGCGCAGTGACGGTGATGGCAGCGGTGCAAGAGTGCAAGTCAGCACAAGCAGCGGCAGCAGCTCCGAGCCCGCGGTGAGGCGGCGGCAGTAGCATTGACGTCAATCGCTCTTCTCGCATTGTTGTATATAAACCCTGATATTTAATCAATAAACTAGATCGTTACGAACCTTGTAGCGTTCTGTTATAGATTAAAATCATACATAAGTTTTGCTCGCGTAAGCCTCCTCATACCGCGTCGTTTTAAGTGCTGACTTTGCAGCCAACGTTTCTTTATTACTATCGTGCGTTCATATCGGAGTTCTCTTCCAACCATCAAATGGTTAAGACGGTTCGCTAACAATACCTTGTATTCGGCTTAGGGAAAATAAAAAGTGTTTTTTTTAAAAAGGCATTTTATTTCGTCCGCACAACATTGGTGGCAGCGGTGGGATACCGTTCTTGAGGCATATCGTATATATGCCCACCGGTATTCCGAACAAAGCGCGAACGAAATTCGGTGTGCTTGTAAGCCGTGAGGAGCCGTACCTCACGCCAGTGCCGTACTTCCCGAGGAAGCTCGTCAGTCGTGACACAGGCCGTGTCACGCCAGCCCTCGACCAGCCGAGCGTAGCAGCCGTCGCAGACGTCGTTGCAGAGAGAGATCTGCAACCCCGAGAACCGACGTCGTCCTCTGCTGTCCAGCAGAAACCCGGTAACAACATCAGGACTAAAGTGATGCAGTTTCTACTGTAAGTGAATCTTTTCTTATTTTGTGGGAGAGCGAAGCACCTAACCATCTTTAAAGAGGATTTTCTACTGAGATTTTATATTTTATCGTTACTTTTTAGTTTTTTTTTGGTTTTTTTGACTAGCTTTGATTTATACCCTTTTTTAAAAATGGCTCCTAAAAAGGACATAAAGAATGATGAGTTCACAGACGCAGAGGAAGTCGAGACAAAGAAGTTGTCTCTCAACCTTCTTACTAAATTTATAAAACCCTATAATGGGGATAGGGCGTCTCTTCCCGCGTTTCTCACGAATTGTGAGAACGCCATTGAACTGGCAGAAGATAGCCAGTTGAGCTTCTTATGCAAGTACATAATATCACAATTAGAGGGAAAAGCTCAGTTAGCTTGCTCCCTACGGAGATTCGACAAATGGTCGGACTTAAAGAATTTTCTTAAAACAAATTTCGGGGAGAAAAAGCACTCCACCCACTTACTTCTAGAACTTCAGAACTGTAAACAGTTCTCGACCGAAGAGGTCATTCAATTCTCGTTGCGGATAGAGGCTTGCCTAACAAGACTCCTATCCGACATTCAATTTTCGGGATGTTCGGAGGCCGAGAAGCCTGGCAGAATAGCTGCCATGGAGGATCTGGCACTCAACACCTTCCTCCTAGGGTTAAACCCTAATTTTTCTCATATAGTCCGATGTAGAAACCCCAATACGTTGAGTGAGGCTATCACTCACGCTATTGAAGAGGAAAAGCTCTTCAACCTCACGAAGGTATCGAGGCCTTCTAAAGTATGCAACCGTTGCGAAAGGCAAGGGCATACATCCAATGAATGCTTTAAGCATAAATCCAAATTTTACCCAATTAATTTTCAATCCAATTACAGGGCTAATAATTCTAGGCCTAATAACTATTCTTACAATAATCCTAATTCTTATAACAATAATTCTAATGCTAATACCAAATTTTGTAAGTATTGTAAGAATCCGGGGCATACGATACAAGAATGCCGAAAGTTGGAGTTTAAGAATAAGTCTAATCCCCAACAAGCACAGCGAGCACCTTATCAGGTGAAACCTGAGCCTCGCGTGTCTGCACCCGTACAACACGTTGTATGCAAGTCCGCCACAGAGCAGACTTTAAATTAGATGACGCTCCTGTTGTGTGTCGCCCGGGGGCGTATACAGAACTAAAGGACACACTTAAAGATGATCCTAATTTTTCTAATTTCTCAGATTTTTCTAATTTCTCTGATTTTTCAAAGTTCTCTGATTTTTCTAATTTTTCATCTCAACCAAAGTTGTTGAGTTCGTCCCAGTCAAAAGACTTGAGACAACCCTCTGAGTTCACTGAGTTTATTACATCTCAACCCCAGCAGTTGAGTTTCGATTCTAAATTGAATCAATTTTCTAAGTTTAACACTTATAATGACGTCAAGTCTAAACCTGTTAAGGAGCCTGTGGTTTGTACAGATGCTCCGAAGGTCATTCATTCTGTTCCTATTTTTGAAACGAAAAGTTTGTTACGTATTTCTTTACCACATTTATATATTAATGCACCGCAACATTGTTCCGCACCTTTGTGCTTTTTAATTGACACCGGCGCTTCCGTAAGCGTCATGAAAATTACATGTTTCGATACTTTACCGAAACTTTCTAAGGAGATCATTAAACTGAAAGGTATCAATGACTCTGAATCCTTTTGCGAGACTCTTGGCTCGTTTAATTTAAATTTTTGTATACAGAATAATAATTATTCTTTTAAATTTCACGTCATAAACGATGATATTAACCTTAATTATGATGGCATGATAGGGTCAGATTTTATGAGATTTTTCAATTGCACACTTGATTTCAATTCAAGTGAACTGTATTTACATGATCATATTTTTAAAATAAAGTACACCCAACCTACATACATTATTCCCGCACGTTCAGAAGCCGTGATAGAATGTAACTTAACTAATGCTGACAAAGATTTGCAACGGCTATTTCCACGAAACGAAGGGCTGATACTCGATCACAGGATTTGTGATGGTGTTTACGTGTCAAATTGCATCGCCACTATTAAACAAAACAAGCGTGTGAACGTCTCAATTTTGAATACCACTGAAACACCAGTAAAGGTAGATAATTATTCCGTGTACTTAAGTCCTATTGATTACGATAATTTTTCATTTCCGATAAATAATACTTACATTTATTCCAACATTTCTCGTAGAGAGAAAGTTTTGAAACTCGTTCGTCACGAGCATCTTAATCCAGAAGAGAAGAAGGCTCTTTTGGATTGCTGCGCAGATTACGCTGACATATTTCATCTCGAAGGCGAACCATTAACACACACTCATGCATTGAAACATAACATTAACACGGGAGACGCGGCTCCCATCCACGTCAAATCATATAGATTTCCGGAATGCCACAAGGAGGAAGTTGATAAACAAATCAACTCCATGTTAGAACAAGGCATTATTCAAAATTCAATCTCCCCATGGTCCGCCCCTGTGTGGATCGTTCCTAAGAAGGCAGATGCCTCTGGGAAAAAGAAATGGCGTATAGTCATTGACTATCGCAAACTCAATGACGTAACAGTGGCCGAAATCTTCCCAATTCCATTGATTAGTGATATTTTGGATCAATTAGGCAAAGCTAAATATTTTTCGACACTTGACCTTGCTTCCGGTTTTCACCAAGTATTAGTCGATCCTTCAGATATTCAGAAAACCGCTTTTACAATTGTTAATACTAATGCTTCAACAGGGCACTATGAATTTACACGAATGCCTTTCGGACTTAGGAATAGTCCGCACACATTCCAACGTCTTATGACGATGGTTCTTACGGGATTACAAGGATTACATTGCTATGTTTATTTAGATGACTGTATAGTCTATTCATATGACCTCCCTAGTCATATGGAAAAATTACGTTTAATTTTTGATCGTTTTCGTAAATTTAACCTCAAGTTACAACCCGACAAGTGCGAGTTTTTACGTCGTGAAGTTTCTTATTTAGGACATGTCATAACCGACCAAGGGGTTCAACCAAACCCAGATAAGGTGAAGACTATTACCAATTTTCCGATTCCACGTAATGTTAAAGATATAAAGTCATTTCTAGGACTAGTTGGTTATTATCGTAGATTTATTCCAAATTTCTCCCAAATTACGAAACCTCTTACTAGTTTACTAAAGAAAAACATTACTTTCGTTTGGAATCCTGAACAGGACCAAGCATTTAATTTATTAAAAGAAAAACTAACCACTGCACCTTTATTGCAGTATCCTAATTTTGAACAATCTTTTATTTTAACTACGGATGCTTCTAATTACGCCATAGGCGCTATCTTATCTCAAGGCGATATCGGCAAAGATAAGCCCATCGCTTACGCATCCCGAACCTTAAACAAGGCGGAATGCAATTATTCCACTACGGAACGCGAAATGTTAGCTATTATTTTTGGCGTTAAATCCTTTAGACCATATCTTTATGGTCGAAAGTTCACCATAGTTACTGATCATCAACCCTTAAGGTATATTTTTAATGTTAAAGATCCAAGTTCACGCCTTATTCGATGGCGTTTGAAGCTCGAAGAATACGAGTACGACATTGTTTATAAACAAGGCAGACTGAATTCAAATGCTGACGCATTATCTAGATATCCTATTCACGTTACGACACGTTCGAATCGTAATCAGGACACGAGTCCTTACTCTGAATCTTATGAAACATATTTTAAATATCAATTTACTAACACTTTAACTACACTTAATACACAAATTGAGGAACATTCACAGAGTATTCATACTACTAAATTCGATTTCATTGCTATACCTACTTCTCTAGATTTTGACGAGAGTATGCCAAATGTTAACCAAATTTTATCCAATTTATCTAAGTCTGAATCTTTAATTAATAATGAACGTGAACCTTTTACTATTCTACCCTATGTAGATGGTAATAAAACTTATTTCTTTTTATTTACAAAGACTCATCATTTCGAGGAGAGTAATTATAAAACTATTTTTAATTTACTAATGAATTTACGAGATCTTATTTTAACAAATAACCCCTCTCTTACTGATCTCGCTATCACTGACTTTATTGAACCTTTTTCTAAGTTCGTTTATACTAAAGTACATAATATGATACGTTACATATTTCATAACACTAAAGTTAAGATACATATATACAAAAACAGTTTAAGATATCCTACTCCTGCGGAAGTACCGCAGATATTAAAGGACAATCATGATTCTCCAATTGCCGGACACCCAGGTGTCAAACGTATGTTAAATAGAATTAAAGAATCTTTTTATTGGAAATCTATGTCAACTGACATAGAAAATTATGTTAAAAACTGTAAGCTCTGTCAGGTCAATAAACCTTACAGGCATAAGAATAAATCACCTATGATTATTACTACTACGAGCACAAAACCCTTTGAACGACTAGCACTTGATGTAGTCGGACCTTTACCGAATTCCGGTAATCAACAGTTTAAGTATATGCTTACAATGCAAGATGACTTAACTAAATTTACATGCGCTTATCCCATGGTATGTGCAACAAGCGAAGAAATTGCTTCTAATTTAATACATTTCATGTCTCTTTTCGGTTTCCCAAAGACAATATTGACAGACTTAGGTACATGTTTTACATCGGAATTATTTCAACATGTGACCAAAATTTGTAAGATTAAGAATCTTTTTACTACTCCGTATCATCCACAAACAAATGGCGCGTTAGAACGTAGTCATTCCACTCTAAAAGAGTATCTAAAATCTTATGTTAATGAGAATCAAAATGATTGGCATAAATTCTTATTTACAGCTATTTTAGCTTATAACACTACTCCACACAGCACTACTCAGTTCACACCTTATGAACTCTTATACGGTTATAAACCATCTATACCATCTTCATTATACGATTCTGGTTCGGATAACACTTATCCAGAATACATTAAGTATTTACAGTATCGCATGAAGTATTGTCGCGATAAGGCAATACAAAATATTAATAATAGTAAGGAAAATTCCAAAGCCTGTTATGATAGATCCACACGTCGGATCGAATATAAATCGGGAGAATTAGTTTACTTGAAATGTCATCATAAACAAGGTAAATCCCTTGCGCCTGTTTGGAAAGGCCCTTATAAGATTATCAAAGTTTTTAACAATAACCATAACGTTATTTTAGCTATTGGACGTAAACACGTGAAATATCATTTTGACCAAATTAAGCCTGCCAATTGTTCTCCGTATTAATTCCAAAATATTTTAATTAAGTTGATATATACTATAAGTAAGTACAAACTATCTTCTATTCTCTTTTCTAAGTCTAATATTCTATACCCTTCTATCATAAGTCCTTCTAGTTTATATTTAGAACTATCTAAGCATAGTAATTTACTGAATAGTCGTCTCGATTTCCCTGTCGTTTTGAATATCGATAATATACATAACTTAATAGATATCTCAAAGCTGGTCTCCTATTTTTATAATAAGAAAATTGTATTTGTTTTACAAATTCCATTAGTTTATCCAGAATTATATACTGTGTATAAGAATATACCTTTACCAATTCCTCATGATCAAAATAAACCAAATACCTTTTCTTTGGTTCAACCTTCTAAATCTTATATAGCATTAACAGAGGATAGACTGCAATACGCATTATTAGATAATTTACAAGATTGTCAAAAGATTTATAGTAATTATTCTATTTGTCCTCAATTAAATTCTTATTCTACTATTAATAACCCTTGTTGTGAAAGTAAACTTATTTGTGATGTAATATTGTCTATGCCAAAAGAATGTAACACAAAATTACTATTTGGAAATATTGATATTTGGCAGAAACTGCTTAATAACAGATGGATTTTTGTTCAATCTTCTCCTACTAAATTAACAGTGAAATGTGATAACAACATTATTACAGATTACTCTATACATGCCACAGGCATTTTAACCCTAAATGAAAATTGTATTGGTTATGCAAAAACCACACAGATAATTCCAAGCTCTACTAAAAATTTATTAATGTCTAGTAACTTTGAAACTGGTTTTGATATAATTGAAGATGATTGTTGTCGAAAAGAAAAATTTAATCATACTATTCCATATTTAGCTCCTATAACGTTATCGAACATCGATTTAGAATCTTTACAATTCGCAAAATATGATTTACACAATTTAGAAAAAGAAATAAATAATGCTGAAAGTAATTCGCATTTTATAAGATACGGAACTTATTATTCTTATACAACATATACTATTGTAATACTTATTTTGACATATATTGCTTTTAAATTATATAAGTACTTTAAAAGATGTGATTCTTCAAATTGTTGTATTACGATATACAACCAGTGTTATAATAAAAAGCTTTCCAGGGAAAAACATAAGGTCTCCATTGAATTACATGAGATAACAGATGATTCTGATTCGACTTCCAGTAAAGTAGATTTTAGAAATTTAAGTAATCATTAACGTTGATGTTTGTTTACGCATTTTTATGATGCTGAAGTTTTGTTAAATTTCAATGTTTTATTTTAGACTAATTAGTAATGTTTGTAAAACCGTTTTAACTATTTGAGATTTTCTAATTTCGAATTTTAACTTCTATTTTTGTTTTGATTTCGCTTCACCCTCTTAAAGGGATAAAGCTCAATTTTATAGGGGGGGCTGTTATAGATTAAAATCATACATAAGTTTTGCTCGCGTAAGCCTCCTCATACCGCGTCGTTTTAAGTGCTGACTTTGCAGCCAACGTTTCTTTATTACTATCGTGCGTTCATATCGGAGTTCTCTTCCAACCATCAAATGGTTAAGACGGTTCGCTAACAATACCTTGTATTCGGCTTAGGGAAAATAAAAAGTGTTTTTTTTAAAAAGGCATTTTATTTCGTCCGCACAACAGTTCTCATTTCTTCACCTCTCCTCAGGTAGTAGCAAAGACACCTTCAGTCTCAAATGGTGACGCTGAGTCTGGCGCGCCAGCTACGGGAAAATCCTCTCACCTATACCTTGTTCCCCCAACCTAGGCTCCCGGCCGCGTCTTTAGGTCTAGAGGCGTAGCCTTCCTTACCGTTAGGCACTACACATGGCTAGGCACACTTTATGCCTGGTGGCTCCGGCTGTCTCACATCCACGCGCCACACGCCTGACACACCACACTTATTATATATAAGTATATATTCGGGTTAGGCTATAGGGACTTAGGGCCAGTCAGGTACACACACCTTATTGGTGGCTAGGTTCGTCTGTAGACTATCCCCCATATCTTCCCACACTCCAGGGTCGGGACCCCTCTGTCACGACTCTGCGGTGTGCCCACATTGTCTGCAGAGTTTCATGGCATTTTTTCTCTGCAGAGATTTTTCTTTACGAAGTGCCATTAGTTTTATTAATTTAATTTGCTTTATTTTAATAATAATTTGTGTATATTAATGACATATTTTTTTACAAAAAATGATTTGTTTTTTTTACTTTTAATAAGTGATTTTATGATTCTTATATTGAATAAAAAATTTTTATTTCATTTCATTAAAATAAACAATTTTATTATATTTTTTTAGGTTAGGTTAGAGTATGATAAACAACACACGAGCACAGTGAGAAACGGGTCGCTCTTATAATTATTTATATAAACCATAAACAACTAAAGAATATTACGCTAAATAAAACATTCAGCTATAACTTGAAAGTTGGCATTTAGAAAAGTTCGTAACTGTAAGATAAATGTAATAAATCGCAAGTTTATGATAAGTTGGCAAAATATAATTCGGAAAAATAAAACTCCGCGAAACGTTGGTTGGCCAATTATTCGGCCAAACAATTTTCGGCGAAAAGGTAGAGATCCAACTTCAGTAATAGTGTGAAGTTGGTAGAGATCCCGCCACATAAGGTGGCAGTTGGAGGCGTCGCCACAGTCGCGTAATTCAGTGTTACCAGTAAACACGCCAAAACTAGCACTCACTGTGCCATACGGCTCGATACATTATAGGTTTCATTTGTAACGGTCTTTGGTTGCAGAGCTATAAACTCAAATAAAACAAATTAATATATCAAAGTCAAAATATGTTTATTAAACTATTTCAAACATGATTAATAATTAACGGGACTTATCCTTCTTATTATATATTACATATATTATGTGTTCCTTCACTCTGTCCGCAATAGACCGTTTAGTGTGTTCGACGTAGGATTTCCCACAGCTGCAATCAATCTTATACACACCCTTATATCTTATATCATGAGTATAAATCGCGAATCTCTTAAAACTATTATTTCAAACATGGCACTGAGCATTGTCTTTACATATTTTTTACCGAGGTTAGATCAGCGGAGACCCTAGCTTGGAGAAGAACTAACAAGATACTCCGGAAATCAATTTATTATAATCACCCTTAACAAACATAAAAATTACAAAGAGTGGGCAAAAAACACAACGCTGGTAATACTAAATTTACCTTTCATACAAAATAACACGCAATGGCGGTAACGTCAAATTTAGTTCCAAGTTTGGCTACTGCCACCTTATGTGGCGGGATCTCTAGTGGATTAGCAAGTGTCAAATTCTACCATTGATGACAGGGAATCTATCAAATTTCATCTTAAAAATGCCGCATTTGTCATTTTACTATTCCACGAACAAATCAATGCTTTAAAACTAAACTGAAGAAACTCAAAAAACACTATTTAGCAAAAAACTTTGTTTTATAATATAGTTGATATATTTTTGACATTAAATTGCATATAATTTAAAAAAATGATTAAATATAAATACATTTTTTATCTTTTTATTAACTTAATATGTTTTATGTACTTATTATTTAATCTTTTTGAGATAAAATGTTTTTTGAGTTTCTTCAGTTTAGTTTTAAAGCAGCGAAATAATAGTTAGTGCTTGTAAATAGTGACATGGCTGACCACCTCTTACATTGAGTAGGTACTATCTGGTCAACACGTGGGTTCAAGGTGTCCATAGAATTACTATCTCTGCAATTGCGAAGGTAGTCATTATATGGACACCTTCAACCCACGTGTTGACCAGATAGTCAGTACTCAATGTGACAGGTGGTAAGCCATGTCGTCATTGTGGTGGTAGGTTTCCTCACGATTTTTTCCCTCAACGTAATATTAAATATTACCATCGTAATTAATTCGTAATTATCACCACCTCATAATCTATAACACTCGCATTGGTTGCTTTATTGTTGGCCTTACTTACTAACAAATCCTTTATCGAATAGAAAGTATCGATACAGTACTCATGAGTAGTATCGATAAAAAAGTATCGTACTTGTAAAAGAATCGACACAAAAGTATCGATACCTCAAAGTATCTCTAGCTATCTCATCTAGATATCTCAGATAGCAGTCGATAAGAGTGTATGTATGTAAAAGGTGTAGAATAAAACAAAATGGCGAAGCTTAATAAAATTTGTATTTCACGAAACGTCTATTTAACAAAATATACCTTAACATTGATTTCAATTTCATAACAAAAACATTTCATATATTCAATGCTGTAAATACGATTTATTCATTCTATATGTAAAATATTTTGTGTATTAAGGCACTATTAGACTGACAGCCGCTGTCAGTTAAGCTCATACGTTTGGAGTTGTCAGTCATGATATTTTTACCGCGTTTTTGTACAATTCAATTTTGTATTTAATAATATTAATATACTTTTACAACCTTTAAATATAATATATAACTGTAAAAACATGTATCGATAATTTGTTATACTTGTAGTTTAATTGTAGCTTTTGAAACATGTTTAAATGAGCATTTTGTTAATCTTTTAATTATGTATTTCTCTGTTTCTATGTGTATTCACAGAAGTATGTATTTTGAATCAAACTGAATTATCATATTTATACTAATATAATAAAAATGTAAAAATATTTGAATCTTTACGTTGTTTTAATGTATAAATATATTTAAATCAATGTACTACACAATATTTAAGTCATTTAAGTACTAGAATATGTTTTAAATTTATTCTTGGGTCAATTTGCAGTAAATATACTTGTAAATGTATCTATTTATCTACGAAAACCTTTCATACAACGAAATGCTTGTAATCATACCTAAGTTACATCTAAAACTAAATAGCATCATCCTTGTGGGGTAGTCAGAGGTTCACGTGTCCATCTCCGCAATTATGGAGTAAGTCATTTATGGTCACGTCGAACCTACATGTTAACCTGATAGTTAGTTCCCAACTACCCAACGTTTCAGGTGGTATTTTCCTGTATAGGTTGGATTGGCTGACTATTGCCTATTTCAAAGAATAGGCACGTTCTTTAGGTTTTTTTCTTACTGTAAAAATTATGTATTTCGCAAATTGTCAAAATGTACATTTATGTTTTTGAAAAAGCACCAAAACAAATATTTATATAAATAAAAGGATTAAACATCTTTTATATTAAAATCGTCATTATAAAGTTGATTTCGTTACCATGGTAACGTAACTTTAGATTTTACGTAGATATTGTCAATCAATGTTTATAAATCTTTGAACATGTATACATTTCGTGTAAATTAATAATAATATTGCAATATAAGCATATGATAACATAAAAACACTAAAATCTGCATTAATTTGATCTTAAAAAACACTTCACTTAATAAATAACAATAAAATTAAATCATCTAACAGACATATTTGCTCCATTACGAAAAAACTACTATTTCTACCAAAAAACATTCGTTAAAACACGACAACACTGCACTAGAATTAATCATCCTTTCTAATGTGATGCATTAATCATTCACTTAAATCAATTATTAAAAAGTGAGTACTTCATTACTAATAACTATAAAATAATATTAAATTTAACAAATCAAATTGAAATATCAAAATCTAAAAGTACTTATACGGACGCCATCTTGTAGTGTTGCCATGTTAAGAGTATTTTACAATTTCTACTTTTTAAGTAACGCTTCTTCTTCGGGGTTGCCAGCCTCCTCTTCGTTCTTGGGAATTGGTACGGCTGGTATAGCAGGCAGTGTGTTGATCTGTTAAAATAAATAATTAGTTTATTTTTTTTTGTAAAAGTGACTTAGGACAACACAAAACATGAATGTTTGCGGGTGGATGTTTGAAAATTTTAACGGAAAATTATGAGTACAAATCTATGGTGAAATATTTAAACTTATGAACTAATTTTGGAGATAGTATTGTATATTATTATTCAAGAGTAATATTAATATTTGGACACTATTACACCTATTGAATTAGCCCCTTGCTAAGTATATTTAAAACTTGTATTAAGGGTACAAGCTTAGAAATCTAACTATTACTTATACTATGACTATTTCTAGGGAATAATGGCTGTAAGAAATCATGCAGAACTAAAGTGTTGTGCTAATTTAAATAGTGTATAATGATTTTATATTATACATTAATATATACACTCAAAAACCAACTATTATTGGTTACAAATGCAATGCCAAATCATCGCAATAAAAACATTTTTTTAAGTTAGAATTTCTTAAGTAAATTAAAAGTACATTTCAACAAATTTTTCAGACCCGGTAGCTAAATAAAGAACTACAAAATTAAATATGTCTTTACATCAAACAATTTCTAAACCCAGAATAATAAAGACAATGCCGTGCTAGTCTTTGACGTAAAAAGAACTGTTCATTGGAGGCAAATAAAGGACTAGACGTCAATCAGTGATGGGTTTTGAGTGACTTTTTGACTCTATTCACTCGGTTCAGAGCCTTTACTCCACTAATTAACTTTGACAGCTGCGTCGCTGCTGCGTTACTTTTGCGTCTCGGCTGTAAAAGTGGCACTCTGCTAATATTTTGATCTGCCACAGTTGTACCTCAATAGCGAGTCAGTGGTGCTTCAGTGGCAACTCAAGTATAGAAATATCAATAGTTGAGTACCAAATATAAAGCTATTGAACGTTTGATTAGTGGAGTAACTTTTTTGTACTTCAGACGCAGAAGTTCTTCAGATGTCAAAGTCGCTTCAGTGGCCAAAATTTGTTATTGGAGTGCCAAAAGTGTCAAATTACGGCCACTGAAGTATTGCAGTATCGATACTGAAGTCATATTGTGCCTACAATGTATTAGTGGAGCCCAGGTAAGTTTCACACTCGAGTGCCACTCGATCATCCGACTTTTTTTGATTTTTTTCACTGGAGTCATTCGGTCAATACAAACGGGTCCCCCCAATGACCAACGGATACTCACATAAATTTCTAACTTAAGTGATTTTTTTGTCATCGAGTCACTCGGTCCAGTCTCGAGTCACTCGAAAGTTGAGTCATATAAAATTAGACTTAAAAGCCACTCGAGTTCCATCACTATCGTCAATGGAATTTATCGAGCAAGGGCCTAGCAACCTGTTTCCAATATTCCATATGGCATTAAGCCCCCTACTAAAAAGTGACTTAGGACATATTATATATACTTAGGTTTTAAACACGTGAATATGTAATTAACAAGACAAAAATTGTGAGTAAAACAATATTAGTGCGACAAAATGTGACATGGTTACAAAGATTTGATTAAAAACAATCTAATTATCAATCATAAACAGTGTTAAAAAGTACGTACTTATTTTACCACTTTTCGAAAATTTTGATGAGAATGTTTATTTCGAATAATTTCATTACGAAAATCATTACCCAAAATTAGTTACCTAAAAGTCGCCATTTTGTTTTCACACAGAAAACAATACCAGCTATAAATAAATGTTGCCAGAGGTAAAATAAGCACGAGTAAACATAGATTTCTAAAGCCGTGCTAGTCACGCTACCTGGCTTACGGTTTTAGTATCTTGTCCTGTCTACATCTGTGGGCTTTGAAATAAAAAACAAACGGTAAAATATCGTAAGATATTTTTGGTATAAAAAGTTAATAAATATATGATTTATATATTAATTGATTAATGTTTTATATGTAACCCAATTAATTAAAAAGCAAAACTTCAAAAACGGCACCCATAGAAAATATTACTTACGATTTGCTGATAGAATATTTATTTAATACAATGATATGTAAAATATACTTTATATGGCGTTATTTAATACCATTTTTCATTTAAGTACTGGCTATCTGCGGCCCAAGTGCACTAATACTTTTTGGCAAATATCAGTTCAATATTACTTCCGTAACGATGTGAAGTTGTTCGTAGATTGACAAAAGTGCCAAATTACGATATTTATGGCGAAATTTGACACTATTGCTGTCAGGAATAGTGAAATTTGACACTTTCCAATCCACTACCATCTTCACACTATTACTGAAGTGCTATTGAACTTTAATTGTGCTAAAACACATTAGTAGACTTGGGCCTGTCGTTAACATGATAATGTGTTCGAGATAGAATCATTTACTTCATAATCACTGCATAGTATAAAACAAAGTCGCTTTCTCTGTCCCTATGTCCCTTTGTATGCTTAAATCTTTGAAACTACGCAACGGATTTTGATGCAGTTTTTAATAGATAGAGTGATTCAAGAGGAAGGTTTATATGTATAATAACATCCATTAAATAGTGGAGTAGGCTATATATTTATACCCGTGCAAAGTCGGAGCGGGTCACTAGTTTCGTAGATAAACCTGGCTACTTCTCGATATAGGTAATAGTCAGTATCTATATATGGCGACATGGTTTACCACCTGTCACGTTGGATACTGATTAGGTAACAAGTGGGTTTCAAGTGGCCAAAGACCATCACAAAGCTCAGTTGATGGCGGACACTCAATTTCATAACCCCCGAAAGAAATTACGTTCAAGATTCATACGTTTGTATGTATTGAAATATTGGTAAGGAATTTAAAGTAATTCTATCAGCAAATCATAAATATTTTATGTTATAACTGAAAAACTCCCATTCATTACATAACATACACGGGTAACGACATCTGTGTATAAATATATGACTTATTTTAAATATTTATTTTACAAGAAAATGGGACTTATCACGTATATTTTATAAACAAAGTACTACCTTTGACCCGTGGCCTTGGCCTTTGCAACATGGCCGAAACGTCAGGTAACAAAGGTAATACTTTGTTTAGAAAATATACGCGGTAAGTCCCGTTTTCTTGTAAAATAATTAAAAATCGCGAGCAGCAAAAATAAGAATAAGTAGGTATATATTATAATATAATATTCCAACGATGTTGACAAATTTTTAGATTCATTTAATTTATAAGTAGTTAAATTATTTTAATAAGTTCTAATTTATTTATTTATTGAAAAGATTCTTTTGTTAAAATGTATTATTTGCTTTTGTATCGTTATTTCTTTATGACGAATTCATCGAGACATTGAACTTCAACATAATTTTGATAAAAAATTAAGTATAGAAAAATATATCCCCGTGAATGTTACATAATATTTAAATTAATGCCTTCATTGATTATTTGATTAAGTTCTGTAACAAAATAAATGCTTTTCATACCTGTTGTTGTAACGAAGATTTCTCTATGTAGGGAGAATTGTTGGAGTCTTGCAAAAGCTGTTAATAATAAGACGAACACATTTAATAACATTTTAATAATGTAATGTAATAAAAACACGTTAACGAAATTCGTCGAATACTACGGTGAGGGAAAACATCGTGAGGAAACCTGCCTGTTCGTCGAACAGAAAATAGTTAGCGCTTATAAATGGCGACATGGCTTATCGCCTGTCACATTGAGTACTAACTATCTGGTTAACGCGTGGGTTCAAGGTGGCCATAGAATTACTACCTTCGCCATATCACCATTTGCAAGTTTGGGGAACAGGTAAGTTTCCTCACGATGTTTTCCCTCACCGTAGTATTCGACGCATTTCGTAAATGTATTTTTATTATGAAAATGTACATAGAAATTCATTAAATTTCATTTCCATTGGTAAATGCTAGTGGGATTTGAACCCTGTACCCTCGATACAGAGTCAAGCCCCAAACAACTGAGCTACGTCGAATAGCATCTTATAGTTGTATATTTTTGAAATGTCACTATTATATATGTATGTATAGGTTCTACATATTTGTATGAACTATGTACGACTTAAATTGTCTGCAGAGTTTCTTGGCATTTCTTCTCTGCAAGTTTTCTTTACGAAAAGCCAATAGATTAATTATATTTAATTCTTAAGAATATATTATATGTTAGTACTAATTGTAATTAATTATGCCCCCTGCTAAATGGACCTATAACCTGAAAAAGGTCGCTGGTAGTGGTTGGCTGAGGGCCACGAGTGATCGTGTTTTGTGGAGGCCTACGTCCAGCAGTGGACTGCTACAGGCTGATTGCATGTATGTACCTTATCAACTTCAGGCTCGATTTGCTCGTTGGTCTCTCCAGTGTTCAATGCACCCTTCTCCATTAAGGTGGCACGTTTGGCGGCTAAGTACATGGATCTGGGAACAGATATGTAGAGGCGACTATGGGATTAAAGGTACACCGACTATAGTCACCGACGGTAGTCAGAGGCCCGAATGCCCATCTACGAAATTTCGAAGGCATGTAAGATATGGGTCATTCGAAGCCCGCGTATCACTAGATAGTCAGCACCCAACGTGATAGGTAGTGAACCGTATCGTCAACATCCTGAGGGATAGGCAAGTTTCCTCACGATGTTTTCCCTCACCGTTAGCGACTTTTTTCATTATTTTTCTTTTTGATTTTCAATATGTGATATTTATGATCCTTAAATTGAATAAAAGAAGGTTTTTTATTCAATTTTAATGAAAAAGTAAACGTTTTATGTTATTAAAGTCAACATAACTTAGATATAAAATACATATATAAACGCCTCTACTTCCTTTACAGGATCAACAGTCACTTAAGACCTTTAGCGATGTGTTGAATTGTCTGCATAAGTATATACAAATAACTCGAACGAATAGAATGTGTAAGTTTTTTTAAACGTGAAGTAAGTGAAAGATGCATTCAAATTACAAATTTCTGTAAAGTCAGGATTCAATTTAAATCATATGTGTAAGAAAGATCCGTTTTTTAAATTTAACTTCTTTATGTTTAATTTACGTTGTGTTTGAAAGGTAAATCTTGCATTTTAATGCCCCCACCAAACCATAGATGGTGCCCTATTTTTACTAAATAATTCCCCCACTTTACCACAGATGTCGCTATTCCACTTACCGTTTCACAGTCAGGTAGTAGAGCTCAGTAATGGCTCGCACCGAATAGTCTGGAACGAAGGTGTGACGCAGCATGGAGTCCATGTTCAGGTTCTGGAGAGAACCCAGGGTTGTTGGGTTCTGGGTTTCAGCTGGAATCACCAAACATGTATATTACATACATACGCTTCAAGACTTGTGTATACACACTCCCTTTTTATTGTGGCGGGGTAGTCTCAGGCTTGAATACCCATCTCCGAAATTTCATAGGCAAGTTAGGTATGGGTCACTCGAAACCTGCGTTTCACTAGATAAACAGCACCCAACGTGATAGGCAGTGAACCGTATCGCCGTAAATAGGCACTGGCTATTACCTATCCCGAGGGATAAATAGGTTTTCAAACGATGTTTTCCCTCACCGTTAGCGACTGTAAATTATGTATATAAATGAAAACTTATTTAAATTTCATTCATACGTACATGCCAGAGCCGGAATTCGAACCTAGGACCTTTCTCATACGAAGTCCGAGGTCTTACCCACTGGGCTACAGCCGCTTATATATATACATAGATAAAATTATTATGTATGTACCGCTGTATGGCATAAAGAACAAAAATATGTCGAATTTTAGCACCACAATTATCACTACTTTTACCAACTTTTAAAACTACCCCCATTTTGACAGCACTTACCAACGCCGATGTTTTGAGTCAGCGCTTGTACACCGAAGTAAGTGAAGGGCCCAGCTTCGAAGACCAAGTTCTCTCGACCCACTGTCACCTCTACACGGCCTTCCAGGATTAGTACGAAGTAGTCAATCTGTAATAATAAATAATGGTCATAATTGGACGTAGCTCAGTTGTTTGGAGCTTGGCTCTGTATCAGTGGGTACAGGGTTCAAATCCCTTGAGCATGTACCAATGGAAATGAAGCTTAATGAATTTGTTTATAAATTTTCGTAATGAAAAATCATTTGCGATATACCCCGAATGAACACGTAAGTGAGGTAAAACATCGTGAGGTAATCTACCTGTTGCCCGAACAGGTAATATAGTTAGTACTTGTAAATGGCGACATAGCTTACCACCTGTCACTTTGAGTACTGACTATCTGATCAACACGTGGGTTTGCGGTGGCCATGGAATTAATAACTGTTGTTTCAGAGGTAAATAGTCAGATATTCAACTATACGCTATATTTGTGGTAAATTTTATGTTTGTATACATAAGCGGTTACGTAGGGGTCTACCCAATAAGACATATGGCAATAAGACGCCATATTGAGAAAGGGTGACGTTAGAAGTACCTATAACCGCCGAGTGTAAGATGTTAATAAAATGAAAATGGTATGTTAGTATCGCAAGAAATAGGGATTCACGATGTTTGCCTACCCCAGTGTAGGAAGATGGGCGTGATGTGTGTGTATGTATGGTTATGTAAGAGTAAGTATTATGTCACAATGTTTATTATAGTATGGTTATCCACAGGGCTGTGCTGGTTCCAACATTGACTTATGGTAGCGAAAGTTGGGTATGGCAAAAGAAGCATGAAAGTACAATCAATGCCGTCGAAATGCGGTCACTGAGAAGCATGCTAGGACTGACATTGAATGATAGAATTAAAAATAGTGTGATAAGGGAAAGTTGCGGTTGACAAAAGGAATATACATATGTGAGTGAAGTGGAAGGGCGGTTACGTAGGGGCCGGTCCAATAAGACATTTTATGATAAGATAGATATAAGATTATTATAGATATTAGACACACATATAACCGCCGAGTGTGTATGAGAAGATGTATGAATGTCAATGAAGCGAAAGTGGTCTGTTAGGATCGGGACAAATGGGGATCCGTGATCTCTGCCTACCCCTTTACAGGGAATCAGGCGTAATAAGTATGTATGAATCTATTATAAATAAATTATATTGTTTATATTTGTTATTTATTATATGCAGCTTGTGACAGATTCCGAATTTGGTGCTGCCGTAGGACCAGTGATGCAGCCTAGCTGCATCGTATACTGAGGCAGCACCTTTTCACTGCATCAACAGTTTTTTTACATATATTTTTTCTATGTTTGTGTTTTTGTAATATGTAGTAAATAAAATTTTCTTTCTTTATTCTTATTTCTTTCTACATACGTATGTATAAATTTTTACGACCTCCATGGTGGTCAAGGACCAGGGTTCGATCCCCGGTGGAGGCAGAGTTAAGAACTACGCTTTTCGTCTGCTTTCCAGACTGGTCGTTGATTATATACGCTATATATGTATTTATCTATGTATAATAAGTATATACATATTTTCTGGTCGTTGATTATACAGGGTGGCGCATTCAAAACGGTCAGTATGGGAAAGTCTGAAACTATAAGAGATACGAAGATTTGTTCTTAGGAACCATGTCACCGATTTTGATAAAAAGAAAAACTGCATTCATACTTTCTTTGAAAAAACAACTGTATCCAGTGCGGGAATCGAACCCGGTTGCTTTGAAAAAATAAACTGGCCCTTTTCACTTTTTATTATAATTATCGTTTGTGTAGGTCTTAAGCTGTAAATGTCTCAATGAGACATGGTGTCGAAAATGAATAAAATGCATTGTTTTGGCATATTTTAGTTTATCATAGTAGTTTACATACACCCTTACAATATTCAACAGACATGTAAAATTGCCTCTATGGCTGTTTATAGTTTTGTACCTCTTTACTTGTTACATACACCATATCATGTGGCATTAGCATTGCATTAATCCTTTGAGAAGGTTTTTGTTATCTACAGTAATCAAACACTAACAATCTATTGGAAAGTCCACTTAAAGTGACGTGCTAAACCACATTTGAAAATTTCTTGTGGGGTTACGTTAAGGATGATTTTTTCAAAACAAGCAATGACACCGTTGAAGACCTAAAAGCAATAAAGTAAATTTTAACGCAAATTCACCACATGAAAATACTAAATTCAATAGTAAGATCGTTACCTAAACGTGTTGAATATTGTATTGAAAACAACGGTGATCACTTAGAACATCTAGTATGATAAACGAAAGTATGCCAAAACAATGCATTTTATTCATTTTCGACACCATGTTTCATAGAGACATTTACAGCTTAAGACCTACATAATCGATATTTAAAAAGAAAAAGTGAAAAGGGCCAGTTTATTTTTTCAAAGCAACCGGGTTCGATTCCCGGACTGGATACAGTTGTTTTTTCAAAGAAAGTATGAATGCAGTTTTTCTTTTTATCAAAATCGGTGACATGGTTCCTAAGAACAAATCTTCGTATCTCCTATAGTTTCAGACTTTCCCATACTGACCGTTTTGAATGCGCCACCCTGTATACGCTATATATGTATTATGTATTTATCTATAGATACATATGTATCTATTTCCTAAATATACGTTGACTAGTACACTTAACACAAGTCTTAAATGAACTTACCAAGGGGCTAGTTCAATTGGTGTAATAATGTCCAAATATTATTATTAACTTACCGGCTTCCCTTCTTGGTAGACGTAGATCTTGGGATCATTCTTCTGCTCATCTCCTTTCAACTTGATGTGCTGAATCACGTCTTGTTTCAACAAACGTCGTAACACAGTTTCAGATATCATTTCCTGACGGAACGGCGGTACACCTGTGGATAATAGATAATGATATTATTGAGATATTTACATACATACATATATACACATCACGCCTGATTCCCTGTAGAGGGGCAGGCAGAGATCACGGATCCTCATTTGTCCCGATCCTGACAGACTACTTTCGCTTCATTGACATTCATACATCTTCTCATACACTCTCGGCGGATATTTGTATATATAATTATTTACATATCAATAAATAATGTCAATATGTAGTATTTCAGTACCACAATTAATACTATATATTAATATATTCTGTTCTAGTTAGGTTAGTTAAAAGGAATGCTGACTAGCATGTCGTAGGAGGCGACTAAGAGACTAGGGGTAAATAAGATCAATTGGGCGATGGGCTAGTAACCTGTCACCAATGTTCCAAAAAACTTCGCAACATCATCGAATGAATATTTATGCTTAAAAGTAATCTAGCAGATATTATCAATATAATATTTATTTAATTCGACGTAGGTTTTTTACAACATCCGGAAATATCAAATTATTCTGCGACATATGAAATCCCGTACATAAATTTTGAGTTCCTTTACCATAGCTTTGGCCACTTATGTATGGGCCAGTACAAAGATTATTACTGATTTTAGAGTCAAGTCCCTAACCACTAATCCCCACCGAAATAAATTTCAATATAAAAGTAATATGGAATGCAACCTTCTTTAAACTGTTTCAACGCGACATCTATAGTATGTAAAATGTAACTTGATTCGTATGATAGGTATAAGCAAAACTTTTATACTAACCTTGTCAGGACGGAATGGATTGAATTGATTTTTGCATATGAAAAAATTACAGTTTATAAAACAATAAAAATATTTACTGCACAGAATTTTCTTTAATCAAATTTTCTAATAAAAATCTTAGTCTTACAGCACGAAATCTTTTAAAAGAATATTGTGATAAAAATGCCCTTTTATTTATGATGTCTTTACAAGGTTACTTATATTTACGTAAATCATAGTCATGAGGACAATTATCAATAAGATAAATAAATTTATCATTGTGATAATAATTTCAATTTAATTTTACTTAAACGACAAATATTTTAATATTCTTATTTATGTTTCTATTTCTCATAATCACCAAGAAATCATGATGAATCAAGCAAATTAAGGCAGCACCTTTTCACTGCATCAATGGTAATTATTATTTATTTTCTTGAAGTTTGTGTTTTTATAGTGAATAAAGTGTTTTCTTTGTTTATTTGCGTCATTTTTACGTGTTTTATTTTACCAACTCTACTAAAATATTGTCACTAAATTCATTTAAATAATATATTATTTTATATACTTAATAATATAATTTATCAACATATCTATGTTATTGATTAAAGAATACAATAAGAATACCAATGTAATTATGTGTTCACAAAAAAGCGCTTGTCACATATACAGTGACGTCCTTTAATCCTTTTCGGGGCGGATAGAGCCTAGGAGACACGAAAACATCTCTTTGATCACTTTTAAACATGAATATTGGGGTTGTGATATATGGACTATTGGTGACAGGTTACTAGGCAACGCCCAATAGATTCCATTTACCCCTAGTCCCTTAATCGCCATTTACGACATTCTGATAAGAACGGCAGCTAGTTAGCACTTTTTTAAGTCCCAGACATAACACGAGCCATTACAAACTAGTTCTACGACACAGATATTACAAACTAGTTCTCTAGAACTAAAAGCTGGCCATAATCTAAAAGTAGCAATACTTTTATATTAAGAGTTATTCGAAACCTAACCTTCTTCAAACCACTTCAAAACGACATCTACGGTCACCAAACACAACTAACCTTTAAAATTATGATACTTACTAGTGCTCAAGAACTGATAGGTGGCCAGTATCAATTGTGGTGATACGTGGACCCTTAGGGTTTGTGTCATTTACCACAGTAGCATAAATACTTGTTTTATATAACAATTTATTCGAACCCTAACCTTCTTCAAACCACTACAACACGACATCTACCGTCACAAAACACACTAACCTTTAAAATTATACTCAAAAACTGATAGGTGGTCAGTATCAATGGTGGTAACATTTGGACCTTCAGGGTTTGTGATATTTACCATAGTCGCATAAATACTTATTTTATATAACGATTTATTCGAAACTTTACCTTCTTCAAACCACTTCAAAACGACATCTACCGTCACCAAACATAATAAACCTTCACCATTATGATACTTACTAGTGCTCAAGAACTGATATGATAAGTGGCTATCATCAATGGTGATGACATGTGTACCCTCATGATTTCTGACATTTACCATAGTAGCATAAATACTTATTTTATATAACGATTTATTCGAAACCTAACCTTCTTCAAACCACTTCAAAACGACATCTACCGTCACCAAACACAACTAACCTCTAAAACTATGATACTTACTAGTACTCAAGAACTGATAGGTGGCCAGTATCAATTGTGGTGATACGTGGACCTTCAGGGTTTGTGACTTATACCACAGTAGCATAAATACTTATTTTAAATTACGAATTATTCGAAACCTAACCTTCTTCAAACCACTTCAAAACGACATCTACCGTCACCAAACACAACTAACCTTTAAAATGATGATACTTACTAGTACTCAAGAACTGATAGGTGGCCAGTATCAATTGTGGTGATACGTGGACCCACAGGGTTTATGACATTTACCATAGTAGCATAAATACTTGTTTTAAATTACGAATTATTCGAAACCATACCTTCTTCAAACCACTTCAAAACGACATCTACCGTCATAAAACACAACTAACCTTGAAAATGATGATACTTACTAGTACTCAAGAACTGATAGGTGGCCAGTATCAATTGTGGTGATACGTGGACCCACAGGGTTTATGACATTTACCATAGTAGCATAAAAACTTGTTTTATGTAACGATTTATTCGAAACCTTACCTTCTTCAAACCACTTCAAAACGACATCTACCGTCACAAACGACAATTAACCTTATATTTATACTTACTAGAGCGAGAGACGAGAGCGAGAGAGATTTATACTTACTAGAGAGATACTTACTAGTGCTCAAGAACTGATAGGTGGCCAGTAGCAATTGTGGTGATACGTGTATTCTCAGGTTTTGTGATATTTACCATAGTAGCATAAAAACTTGTTTTATATAACGATTTATTCGAAACCTTACCTTCTTCAAACCACTTCAACACGACATCTACCGTCACAAAACACAACTAACCTTTAAAATGATGATACTTACTAGTACTCAAGAACTGATAGGTGGCATATCAATTGTGGTGATACGTGGACCCTCAGGGTTTGTGACATTTACCATAGTAGCATAAATACTAGTTTTAAATTACGATTTATTCGAAACCGTACCTTCTTCAAACCACTTCAAAACGACATCTACCGTCACCAAACACAACTAACCTTTAAAATTATGATACTTACTCGTACTCAAGAACTGATAGGTGGCCAGTATCAATTGTGGTGATACGTGGACCCTCAGAGTTTGTGACATTTACCATAGCAGCATAAATACTTGTTTTATATAACGATTTATTTGAAACCTTTCTTCAAACTACGACACCACGACATCTACCGTCACAAAACACAACTAACCTTTACAATTATGTTACTTACTAGTGCTCAAGAACTGATAGGTAGGCAGTATCAATTGTGGTGATACGTGGACCCTCAGGATTTGTGATATTATTGATATTATTGTGATATTATAGATTTGTGCATTAATACTTGTTTTAAATTACGATTGATTCGAAACCATACCTTCTTCAATCCACTTCAATACGACATCTACCGTCACCAAACACACCTTAGAAACTAACCTTTGAAACTATGATACTTACTAGTACTCAAGAATTGATAGGTGGCCAATATCAATTGTGGTGATACGTGGACCTACTGGGTGTGATGATTACCACAGTCGCATAAAAACTTGTTTTATATAACGGTTTATCCGAAACCTAACCTTCTTCAAATCACCACAACACGACATCTACCGTCACAAAACACAACTAACCTTTAAAAATATGATACTTACTAGTACTCAAGAACTGATAGGTGGCCAGTATCAATTGTGGTGATACTTTATATAACAATTTATACAAAACCTTACCTTCTTCAAACCACTTCAAAACGACATCTACCGTCACCAAACACAACTAAGCTTTAAAATTATGATACTTACTAGTGCTCAAGAACTGATAGGTGGCCAGTATCAATTGTGGTGATACGTGGACCTGCTGAGTGTGATGATGACCAGCGAAGGCTGCGAAGTCCTGAGGCTTGTGGGCTGGACGTAAAAGGCGCTTACGGGTGCGATTGTCCACTGGAAAAGGGGTTTAGTATGAGAATGATAGTTTAGTAATAATTATACTAACTATAAGACACATATGGAGACTATTATACTATTATATTATACATACATACATACATACGCTTCACGACTTGTGTATACACACTCCCTTTTTTTTATTATGGCGGGGTAGTCAGAGGCTTGAGTGCCCATCTTCGAAATTTCGAAGGCATGTTAGGTATGGGTCATTCGAAGCCCGCGTATCACTAGATAGACAGCACCCAACATGATAGGTAGTGAACCGTATCGCCGTATATAGGCACTGACTATTACCTATCCTTATAATTATACTATTATATTATATTACTATACTATTATATTATACTATTATTAGCTGAGACAAATCCTATTCACACTAGCGCGGGGTTGCCATGTGTGCTTGGTTCCATTAATGTAAATTATTATATAATTAATACTTTTCTCTATTTGTGTATTACTGCGTCTAGTGTGAATAAAAGGAATTTTATTTATTATTCGTTCATTGAGTGCGCTCGCTTCTTTTATTTATTGACGTCATTCAATACGGTTTGCAGAGCACGTTTTGATGTTGTTCTTGTTAACAATTTGTTTAACTAAAAACAATGTACAGTCGTACAGTTTTAAAAAACTGCGCTAGGGAAATTGTGGTTCAAATATATAAGCATTTCGAAGATGAAAAGATAAAGTATGAGCCGTTGTTGAAAAGATCATTTAGATAAACTTATAACATTAAACAATTAAAATAACACAATTTAATTCCGATTCAACCTATTGTAATTAATAAATTAATATACGTCAATAATAATTATTCTATTTGGTGAGCTTACTGTTTCTTATTATATGTGATCAATTAACAATATTTCAATCATTTACAATATTTGTTAGAGGCTTGAGTGCCCATCTCCGAATTTTCGAAGGCATGTTGTTAGGTATGAGTCACTCAAAGCCCGCGTTTCACTAAAGACAGCACCCAACGTGATAGGTAGTGAACCGTATCGCCGTTTATAGGCACTGGCTGTTACCTATATCAGCGGGTTTTCTCACGATGTTTTCCCTCACCGTAGTATTCGACGCATTTCACAAATGTAATTTTATTACGAAAATGTACAAAGAAATTCAAAACACATAATTTCCACTGACACAGAGTCAAGGCCCAAACAACTGAGCTACATGGAATAAATAATAATTCTTTAGCTTACTACTTACTACGGTGAGGGAAAAACATCGTGACGAAACCTACCTGGTCCCCGAACAGATAATACTCAGTGCTTTAAAATGGCGACATGGCTGACCACCTGTCACATTGAATAGTAACTCAACACGTGTGTTCGAAGTGGCCATAGAACAACCTTCGCAATTGCGGAGATGGACACCTTAACCTAACTACCTCGCAAGGGTTAATGGCGTTTGCCTTTATATTAAACTTACTGAATACATCCGTTTCATCAACGATCTCGGCCTGGATCATCTCTTCGATAACATCCTCAAGGGTTACCAGCCCAACTGTCTCGTAAGTCGGATCCCCGTCGCCCTCTTTCCGGATGCGCTGCACGAATGCCATGTGTCCCTTGTGGCCTGGGTAGAGATGTAGTGATCATACATATATTTACATATATCGCTGCTTTAAAACTAAACTGAAGAAACTCGAAAAACATTTTATCTCAAAAAGATTCAATAATAAGTACATAAAACATATTAAGTTAATAAAAAGATAAAAATGTATTTATATTTATTAATTTTTTTAAATTATATGCAATTTAATGTCAAAAATATATCAACTATATTATAAAACAACGTTTTTTGCAAAATAGTGTTTTTTGAGTTTCTTCAGTTTAGTTTTAAAGCAGCGATATGTGTATGTACATATATTTACTACAAACATGTCCTCTAATAATATAAGTCAGTCTGCCCGTGACCATGGCTGCTGCAACGTAGCCGAAACGTAGGGTTAATAAAGGTAACTTTATTATATAAAACTTACGCGATAAGTCCCGCTAGTTATTTATCATGTCCTCTAATCCCTTTTGGGTTGAGAGAACCTTGGAGACGATAATATCTATTATTGGGTCATTGATGTTATACGGGACATTGGTGACAAGTTTCTAGCCCATCGTATATTAAATGCATACATACAATCATGTCTTTTCGGGGTGGACAGAAAATCGTAAATTAAAATTTTACATAACCTTTACCTTTAGGTTGTTATAGCGTTGATATGCAAGATTGATAAAAGGTTGCTAGCTCATCGCCCAATGAATTTCATTACTTCTAATCCCTAAGTCGCCTCTTACGACATGCCGATAAGAATATATTAATAATATATTCTAATATTAAGATTACGTCCCATACTAGCAATATTACATTTTGGTATATAATAAATTTATTTTGTCAATGTCATCCCAAAATAAACTTACAAGTTGCATCAGCTTAAATAAAACCTCCTAACACAATCCATACCTTCTTTAAACTGCTTCAACATGACATCTAGCGTCACGTCCTCAAAGACAAAGTTGCACTGATTCTGGTAGTACTGGCAGAGCGTCCGTAAAGGCGTGTTGTCGTCGGGGTCCACGAACGCCAGGTCCTTGATGAAGAGGACCGTCTCTATATTGCTCCTCTTGCCTTCGTATACTGGGATACGGGAGTAGCCTGCGAAGATATATAGGATATAATATATATACATATGCGATGTCGGAACCTCAATATGTGTATATATATATATATTGAGGTTCCGACATAAGACTGAGTTGGAACCCTTTTGCTGCGACAATAACATGCACAAGTTATACCCTCTAGTTTATAAGTTTTACTTGTTAACGTTTTGTATTGTGTATGTTTCTGTGGCTGTAAATAAACGCTTTTATTGTTATTATTGTGAAATTTCATTCATTGGTACAGGGCCTAGATTCGAACCTACCTTTCTCATGAGAAGTCATACCCACTGGTCAACAGCCGCTTATCTATCATACATACACATCACGCCTGATTCCCTGTAGAGGGGTAGGCAGAGATCACGGATCCCCATTTCTCCCGATCCTGACAGACCACTTTCTCTTTATTGACATTCATACATCTTCTCATACACACTCGGTCGTTATGGGTACTCCCACGACCCAAATATAAAGAGGACCCGGCGTAAGGAGCGGTGCGGAGTCCAAATGGCTTGTTTTAATTGGTGCGGAGTCTAAAAATGTGTAATAAAAAGAAAATTCCTATGTTTTGTCTCACAAAATGCCGTGTTTTAATTGGTTGTAATATCTCCCCTCCATCCCGCGTACCTCGTTTCACCCCGCGTAATGCCACGTTAGTTTCCATACAAATATTGCGTAAGGACCACTCCTCTTATTAATTACTCCATGGGAACTCCTAACGTGAATTTTCAATATATTATCCATCAATTGCATGTAAACTTACCAGACTTTACAATCTCGGTCATGGTCTCGAAGTCCAAGGTACTGCTGATGGGCAACATGAAAACGTCTTCCAGTTTCGTCATGACGTCAGCCACGGTTTTCTTGCGAAGGTCCAAAGCACCGGAGATGATGTTTACCTCCTCTTTATCCAAGTCATTGACGTGGTTCGTTACCTAGGATGGTATAAGAGAGGGTTAAGTTGTATGTATGGCATTAATACACCGATTGACTTAGCACCTTGCTAAGTACATTCAAGACTTGTGTTAAGGGTACTAGTCAACGTATATTTAAGTCAGACGGTTAAATACTATGTACAAAACAAAACAAACGCATTGACGACTATTAACCCTTGCGGGATAGTCAGAGGTTCAGGTGTCCATCTCTGCGATTGCGAAGGTAGTCATTATATGGCCACCTCAAACTCACGTGTTAACTAGATAGTCAGTACTCAATGTGACAGGTGATAAGCCATGTTGCCATTATCAAGTACTGGCTGTTATCTGTTCAGGGAGCGAGTAGGTTTCCTTACGAAGTTTTCCCTCATCGGGTTTATGGATCGGCCCAATAAGACATATGCCAGTCAGACAGACGAATTGAAAAAAATATAAAGTAAGTAAAAATATTGTCTCAGTTGTTTGGGGCTTGACTCTGTATAAGTGGGTACAGAGTTCAAATCTCACTTGAGCATGTATAATGGAAAAGAAGTTTAATGAATTTCTATATACATTTTCGTAATAAAAAACACATTTACGAAATGCATCGAATTATACGGTGAGGGAAAACATCGTGAGGAAACCTACCTGTTCCCCGAACGGTAATAGTGCTTGTAAATAGGGACATGGCTTACCAACTGTCACATTAAGTACTGACTAGTTCAACACGTGGGTTCGAGGTGGCCATAGAATTACCTACTACCTTCGCGATTGCGGAGATGGAAATCTGAACCTCTCACTACTTAATGAGTGCATCTAAGCTACATGTGCAAAAATAATTATGTTTCTGTATAATTTGGTTTTCTAACTGGCACTGGGCAAAAAATTCTGAAAGCTGTTTCTTGTTGGTTCTTCGAGCCAGGGCTTCCGAACCAACCAACTTTTCAACAAGGGTTAATTTTTTTAAGGTCAACATTCTCAGTCCTAAGGGATCGAATGGAGTGGGAAGTTACATATACGACTTACCTTGACCAATTCCTTCAGTCTTTCTCTATTATAATGTGTTCCGATTTCCTCTCCAAGGAAATAGTCAAGTAACTTGCTTGTAGGCCAGGCCAGGGGTGCGCAGATACCCATCACGATCTGCAAAATAAACGTTTCATATAAATAAGTAGTCTGGGACGTAAAAAGAATGCTAACTAGACAAAGCAAAAGATAAAGGCGTTGACAACCATTAACCATTGCGGGGTCAGAGATTCAGGTGTCCATCTCCGCAATTGCGAAGGTAATTCTATGGCCACCTCGAACCCACGTATTGAAGTCAGTACTCAATGTGACAGGTGGTGAGCCATGTCGCCATTTAAAAACACTGACTATTACCTGTTTGGGGAACAGGTAGGTTTCCTCACGATGTTTTTCCCTCACCGTATAATTCGATGTATTTTGTAAATGTATTTTTATTACGAAAATGTATATAGAAATTCATTAAACTTCATTTCCATTGGTACATGCACAAGCGGGATTTGAACCCTGTACCCACTGATACAGAGTCAAGCCCCAAACAACTGAGCTACGTCGAATTTAGCATAAAATTACTAGCTGCCGTTCTTTCCGGCATGTCGTAGGAGGCGACTAAGAAACTCCCATAGTTCCCCTAGTTAAATGGAATCAATGGGGAGGGCTAACAACCTGTCACCAATGGTCCAAATAACATCTGTATTCATGCTAAAAAGTGACCTACGAAATATTATCGTGTCTCCGAGATTCTGTCCACCCCGAAAAGGATTAAGGGACGTAAGTATGTAAGTATATAATCAAATACAAGTTGTATATGTATGTATGATGCTTAATCCAGAAATATCCGGTTATATCTGACCCAATTCTAAAGAATGAAAACCAAATGCACTCAATGAGCTCGTATTGTCACTTAAGGGATTGTTATACGAGCTGATATTTTTTCATTACACATATACATTCACACCCTTTAATACACACGGGAAGGACACAACCTCGGAGATGAAGTATCTAGTGACCTAGGAGATACAAACTATATGTACCTATAGATATTTTAGTCACCATGTACATACTCGTACATACATATAAGATATATGAAATAAGAAAAAAAGAATGTTAACTAGCTGCTGTACTTCCCGACATGTCGTAGGAGGCGACTAAGGGACTAGGGGTAAATGGAATCTATTAGGCGTTGCCTAGCAACCTGTCAACAATGTTCCATATGACATCACAACACCAATATTCATGTCTCCGAGGTTTTGTCCACTTCGCAAGTCATCTTAAAGCTAATCGATATGAGTGATGCAAATGACATTCATATTCCATATAACCTAATAGTCAACCATATATTCTCTGAACTAAAGAAAAAATGACAGTAAATATTTTAAGTCTAGAGTTCACATATTCACATATTATTATTATTTCTTTTTTACTCATATATTTATTTACAATACAGGTACGCATTTTAAGGGTCTATCAGAATATCAGGGTTGATTGTGTGTCATTTCACACTTCAACCATACACTGAGATGGGTCCATTTCGCACAGGCACATATTTGACAATTTAAGATAGGTTAGTTTTAAGTTTTTGTTGTTAAATGTTCTTGTCCTTTATTTGTGTCAATTGTGTGCTTTTGTGAATAAAGGTTTATTATTATTATTAGTTGTAAATTTTAGAACTTTATTTTATTATTAATTATTTCGAAATTTCGGAGATGGGCATTCAAGCCTCTGACTACCCCGCCATAATATAAAAGGGAGTATGTATACACAAGTCGTGAAGCGAATGTAATGTTATGTTAATTAATATTTTTGTGATTTTCTTTCTTTTTACTTTTGTCTTTTTGTTTGTTTTTGTTTTAATCAGTGTACTTAATATTGTAATTTTGGCATTTTGGCACAGCTTTGAATTAAAATCTGGATTTTTAAAACCAACTTGTGTTTTTATTGTGTTTATGATAATTGTTTTCTGTTTGTATACCAATTTATAAATAAATAGGTCTGTACCTATCCCGTTAGGGAAATAAAAGCGTGATAAAGAACGTATTTTTCAAGCAATGTTGCCTTAACTGTCGCAATGGCCACTTGAAATCTCAATGCTGCATCATTTGAACTGATAAGACTTTAATATAACATTGTACATACATATATTCAAAGGAGTAAGTCTCTTTCGGGGTGGATAGAAACTCGGAGATATTATAATATGTCCTTTGACGACCTCCGTGGCGTGAACGGTTAACCACCTAAACCCTATCGTGAGGTTTGATTCCCAGTGGAGGTAGAGTTAAGAACTACGCTTTTTTTCAGCTTTCCAGTCTGGTCGTTGATTATATTGTACTTCATATTATTTATAATATATTATATACCGAACCCAATACCGAGGAAGAGAAGAATTGGAGCTTTGACTTCGTTATAGCAGCTGGCGGCGTTGGCGTAACCATGGCGACGGAATAACAAGAAGTGCATACGCCTTGGCATCAGCGTTTGTACTCGTGCCGACATAACCTTAGTGGTGATTTCCAATTCTTCTCCTCTTCCTTGTTCTTCGGTTCGTTCCAGTTAAGTATCCAAATATAATCCCAAAGCAAACATACTTAGCCAGTTTGGCATCACAATTTACTAAATATTGAGCCGAAAATAATTATGTGTATTTTCAAAATTCACTGAGCTGCTGACTTTGTTATAGACGACCAACGGTGAATGGCTTATTAAAGAATGAAAAAAACCATACCAACCTTCATGATCCATATACTCTTCGCTCCAATCAACAGCCCATGTCTGGCGCAAACCGCTTGAGGCGTAATCTCCGCAATGAACACTATTGCAAGAGTGGACCCTATCACAGCCACTAATCCACTAGTGAGGTCGTCCAATATAACGGTGAAGGTAGAGTTTACGGCTACGTTACTGAGGAGTATAGTGCAAAGAAGATAGTTCCCGTGGGAACGGACTGGCATGATCGCGCGGGCGTATTTGCGCTCTTTTTCTGTGCCTGTTAAAGAAATATATTTATCACTACATAGTATAAAACAAAGTCGCTTTCTCTGTCCCTATGTCCCTTTGTATGCTAAAATCTTTGAAACTACGCAACGGATTTTGATGCGGTTTTTTTTAATAGATAGAGTGATTCAAGAGGAAGGTTTATATGTATAATAACATCCATTAAATAGTGGAGTATGCTATTTATTTTATACCCGTGCAAAGCCGGAGCGGGTCACTAGTAAGATTATATATATACACAACGTATTTACGATTTTACAGTCGCTAACGGTGAGGGAAAACATTGTGAGGAAACCTGCCTACTCCTTAGGATAGGTAGTCAGTGCGTATATACGGCAATACTCACTACCTATCACGTTGGGTGCTGTGAATCTAGTGATGCGCGGGCTTTGAATGATCCATACCTTACATGCCTTCGAAATTCGGAGATGTGCACTCAAGACTCTGACTTCCCCGTCATAATAAAAAAGGGAGTGTGTATACACAAGTCGTGAAGCGTATGCGTTTTTTTTATGTATTTACATACATATTTATGTTAGAAAGTAACCTAGAAATTATATCCGATGTTCTGTCCACCCTGAAAGGGATTAAAGGACGTAATACATACATATAGTTACGCTTCTAGACCCTAAGGGGATAGCCAGAGACTCCATTGTCGCCTGGAACGGGTGACAAATCTCTCTTGCTTCACTCACACCCATTAACCTTCTCATACATAAACATACGCTTCACGACTTGTGTATACACACTCCCTTTTTCATTGTAGCGGAGTAGTCAAGAGGCTTGAGTGTCCATCTCCGAAATTTCGAAGGCATTTTATGTATGAGTCACTCAAAGCCCGCGTTCCACTAAAGACAGCACCCAACGTGATAGGTAGTGAACCGTATCGCCGTATACAGACACTGCCTATTACCCTATTAGTATCCCTCCTTTCCGAGGGATAGGCAGGTTTCCTCACTCGTTATAACGACGTGAAAGTGACGACCTCCGTGGCGCGATCGGTTAGACATCTGAACGCTAATCTTCAGGTCCCGGGTTCGATTCCCGGTGGAGGCAGAGTAGAACTACGCTTTTCTACTGCTTTCCAGTCTGGTTGTTGATTATATTTGCTATACATATATGTAATTATCTATATATATATATATATATATATATATATATATATAATGTATATGTTTCTTAAATATACGTTGACTAGTACCCTTAACACAAGTCTTAATTGTACTTACCAAGGGGCTAGTTCAATTGGTGTAATAATGTCCAAATATTATTATATATTATTAAATATTATTATTAATTATTATTATAACTAAGTATATACTAGTACATACCAGTATTAGCAATAATCTTCAACTCCGTCCGATCCAGAGCCATTAACCCAAGGTTCAGTCCAGAAAACAAAGAAGCCAACATCAGCAAAATGACTATCAAGACTATTGACGCCCAGAGAGGTAACAGCTTGTTGTGGGTCGCCAATACTTTCCATGGCTCTCTACCTTGATGGAGGAATTCGGGGTCACCAACGTTTTTAGCGCAGATGTAGAATATATACGTTTCTAAGGGGGGTGGCGCTGTTAAACGGAGTAACGCGGAGTCGCCTTGAACTTCTGTTATCTGGAAAATAGGTAGGTAGTTAAGGGTAGTTTAGACATACATATCTCCGCTGAACTAACCTCGATAAAAAATATGTAAAGACAATGCTCAGTGCCGTGTTTAAAATAGTTTTTTTACATACATACATACACATCACGCCTGATTCCCTATAGAGAGGCAAAGATCACGAATCACAATTTGTCCCACTGACAGACCACTTTCGCTTCATTGACATTCATACATTTTCTCATACACTCTCGGCGGTTATAGGTATACCTAATGTCACGTTTTTTCAATATAGCGTCTATCTGACTGTTATATGCCATCACAACTCATTTTTTTCAAATTTTTACACCGATCACATCCATTATATTATGCGTTCACTGAGTGAGTGCGTGCGCTTCATTTATTATTGACGTTATTGGATAAGGTTTCCAAAGCTTTAATTTTTATGATAATATTTTATTAAACTAAAAACAATGTGTCGTGTTTTCCGCGCTAGGGAAATTGTGGTTCAAGTATTATAAGCATTTCCAGCATAAAATTCAGAAGTGTCAGCCATTGCTGAAAAGATCATTTAGATCTAAGAAACAATATAAATAATTTTTTTTCGGTGCCGTTACTGACTATTATTTTTTGTGACGTAATTTTGTAACAGACAAACGCGCATTTACTTAACTCATTCGACGCCGCGCCATTTTTCAGCGTCTTACTAGCGGAGCCGCCATACAAACGGTCATGAACACGCGAGGCGTGTCCGCGGCTCTGCGACTAAGAAAAAATGGACACGCCACGCGTGTCCACTGGCTCTGCGACAAGTTCAATGTTTCTAAATACGTTAATAATACATTGTGGTAGTTTATTTCCTTAGTTGTGTTTGTGCAACGAAAGAGATAGTTGTGGCAACAGTAAAGTGATTTTAAACCAGGAATTATGGCGGAATATGGATATTTAGGTAAATAGGTAAATTAAATATGATGTGATTCTCAAACCTACTTATATATTATTAAATTTATAATATTTTTTGTTGTTTGTATGCTATATAAATTATTTACTCATCTATCGACTAAAATCACTCAGAAACATATTATTTTGTAAGTACTAATATTATAATAAACAAGCTAACGTAGTGAGTTTGATGGAAAGTTACACAAACTTTAAGAACCTCTGGTCGCATACTCAAAGTGGACACGCGTCGCGTGTTCTTGGCATCCCACAAGGGGTTCGTTTTTAGTATAAACATAATTTCTTTCAAAGTAGAAACCACGTGAATATATGGTTATTCGTGTGGTAAATACCATGTACACAAATTCTTATTAATTTTTTTCATGTACTTTTAGAGATATAATCGAAAACTTATGGACACGCGAGGCGTGTCCGTGGCGTGGCGAGTAGAATTTTCATGGACACGCGAGGCGTGTCGTTGGCTCCGAATGAGTTAATGAACGCAAGATAATTGTATGTAAGACCTTAAGACATACATAGATACATAGATATACTTACGTTATACTCATCCCTGACCAAGTGGTGGCAAGCCGCGCCAAACTCAGCTTCAATATGGGTGAACCCAATCTGCGTTTTGGTCGACAGTCCTTCGCCAAACAGTCTTAGAACAAAATGGGTATCCGCTAATACACTGGGAATGACCTCATCGATCAATTTGGGTTCCTTATCTGATTCTTCTACTCTTAACCCTAGAATCTTTAGAGGTCCTGTCACTACGTCTGTATTATTAACTTCTCTCTTCATTCTTCTATCTTCTACCAACTCCATTGGTGTTTCTACGTCTCCGTTCAAGTCGTTTCCGTCAAATATGTTTCCTTCTTCTTCAATTTCTGTTAAATTAGGTAGTTCTTCGATCTTTTTCAACTTTTCTTCCTTGTTGAAGTTTTCGTTGAATATTTCAACGTTGTTAGCGGTTTCGTAGTGGCCATAGTTGATCTTTAAGTCCCCACCTAACCTTGCTTCTGGTATGTCATTGTAGTCCTCAAATATTTCTAGATTTTCACTCTTAAGTCCATCTTTGGTGTATTTAGCGTCTACAGCTTTCAAGGCATCGAATCTGGAAGAAAGAAGCTTCATATTAATTATATTATTTTATGCCAATTCCATATTGTAAAAGGGTGACTTTAGAAGTATCTATAACCATGATTAATAACTAACGACTGATGGTCGCTGGAGCAAAAAGGTCCAAGAGTGGAGACCGCGTCTCAGTAAACGTAGTGTGGGGCGCCCCCCCGGCAAGGTGGGAAGACGACCTGCGCAGGTTGGCCGGCATCGAATGGATGCGAACGGCCACTGACAGGGAGAAGTGGCGTCATTTGGGGGAGGCCTATGTCCAACAGTGGATTCAGACAGGCTGATGATGATGATGAATAACTAACGGGACTTATCGCGTAAGTTTTTATATAATAAAGTTACCTTTATTAACCCGACGTGACGTTTTGGCTACGTTGCAGCAGCCATGGTCACGGGCAGACTCAATAATAGGTTAATAAAGGTAACTTTATTACATAAAAACTTACGCGATAAGTCCCGTTAGTTATTAATCATGAGTATAAATCGCGAATCTCTTAAAACTGTATCTATAACCGCAAAGTGTGTGTGTCAATGAAGCGAAAGTGGTTTGTCAGGATCGGAACAGATGGGGATCCGTGATCTCCTACCCCTCTACAGGGAATCCGGCGTGATGTGTATGTATGTTCATTTAAAAAAAAAGGAAATTGTATATTCGCATTAAAAATAGTGACGTCATGATATTCAGATGTTAAACTGGCCAATGAGACGTGAGTAAATGAGAAAACAAGTCACATTGACCAATCACAGACAACCGTTGTCACGTCTCATTGGTTAAATCGTGGAAAACGTGAAGACGTTACTGTTTTCTTAATAGTAATATACTACAGTTAATCATATATACATTAGGATTGACTGTATCAGTACATTTTCCTAATAAAGATACATTTGTGAATACTACGGTGAGGGAAAACATCGTGTCGAAACCTACTTGTTCCCCGAACAGATAATAGTCCTTGTAAAAGGCGACATGGCTTACTACCTCACTTTCAGTACGGACTATCTTGTCAACACGTGGGTTCGAGGTGGCCATAGAATTACTACCTTCACATTGCGATGACAGCGAACCTCTGACTACCCCTTTAGGATCAGCTATCATGTTGTGACCATCAACTAAACCAGTGATCATAATCTAACAAAATAAACATCAATCTTCTCACTCATATAATCTTATCATATCCACGTCAATATTAAATACTTATCAACATATCTTCATACACATAAATACATACATACATATATTCACGCCTCTACATCCCTAACGGGATAGGCAGAGACTATTAGGCCACCTGGAACGGGTGACAAATCTCTTGCTTCACTCACATTCATTAACCTTCTTACATGCTCTTCTGTTCTTCACTACGTACACCCGCCTTTAGAAGATGAAAGACAAAAACGTTCACGACCATTAACTGCTAACGGCAGCTAGTTAGCATTATACGTCCCAGACTAGCAAGGGAGTGTGTTTTTGTTTTGGCCATGAATTCAATTGCCCAATAAAAGAATAATTAACATCAATTAAGATTATTTAACCAATAACCCGTCCCGTGCTAGTCTGGGACGTAAAAAGAATGCTAACTAGCTTCCGTTCTTCCCGGCATGTCGCAGGAGGCGACTAAGGGAGTAGGGGTGAATGAAATCTATTGGGCGTTGCCTAGCAACCTGTCAACAATGTTCCATATAACATCACAACCCCAATATTCATGCTAAAAAGTGACCTACGAGATATTATCGTGTCTCTGAGGTTCTGTCCATCCAAAAAGAGTCAAGGGACGTGTATGAATATGTAAGGTTCTGTATACCTCGAAAGGGATATAAAGTCGTCTTGTATTGAGATGGAAAATGTAATCATTTTGTGTGTTTACAGGCCGCCCAATTCTGACTTTATAAAGTTTGCAAAATGTATGGAGGAGGTGCTTATTAAACTTGTTCAGAAATCTAAACGTCTAGTAGTGTGTGGTGACTTCAATGTTAATGTACTCGAGGACACTACAATTTGTGTGCACTTTTTAACATTACTTTTAAGTTATAATCTGAGGCACAATTTTAATCAACCAACTAGAGTTACAAGCACATCCTCTACTTGTATTGACAACATTTTTACTGATTTTAGTGTATCACATACAGAACTAATTTCTAATATTAATTCTGACCACCACGGTCAGTTGATCAGGTTTAGTTGTTGCCTGGGGGCCCAACCGAGGAATGTTACTTGTGTTCCTGTGACAGAGGCTCGCTTAAATAAGTTCAGACAAACTATTTTGGGGCATTTCCCTACACACTTAAGGGGAGATACACCAAATAACATGTATGCCTCATTTTTCGACCTTGTTGATTCTGATTATCAGAAAATTTTTAAACCAAAGACTTTTAAAATAGCAGGCAAGGGAGCATTCTGTGACTGGGCAGCTAGAGGTATCCGTATTAGTAGACAAAGGTTATACGAGCTATATAAGGAAAAATCTGTGAATTATAGCTTAGATTTTATAAACTATGTAAAAAAGTATTCTAAGATTTTTAAAAGGGTTTGTGCCCAGGCCAAAAAATTATACTTACAGAAAAAAATAATAAATGCCACAAATGTTGTCAAGGAAACTTGGAACATAATTAAATTTGAAACTAATAAAAATGTCTCTCATATAAAAGAACCTAAACTAATTGTTAATAACAGTGTAATTACAGACCAACTACAGATATCAAATGTATTTCAGGAATATTTCTCCAAAATTCCTATATTAATAACTTCGCCACTAAATTCTTGCTCAGAGACTGCTAGAAATATAATAGAAAATAATGTACCTCATTATAATAGATGTTTTAGTTTTAGACAAATCAGCCCGGTTGATATTATCAGGAGTTTTAAATTGCTACAGAAAAAAAAAACTTGTGATCTGTGGGGTCATTCGGTTAAGGTGTATTCTGTCATTATGGATCTGATTGCACCTGACCTGACCATTATTTTTAATCATTGTATAGAATGTGGTGAGTTTCCTGATCAGATGAAATGCAGCAAAATTATCCCATTATTTAAATCTGGTAGTAACACTGACCCAGCTAATTATCGTCCAATCTCGGTACTACCAGCAATTAGCAAAATATTTGAAAAACTTATTCTAAATCAACTACTAGCACATTTTAGTCAATATAATATCTTCAATAAACAACAGTTTGGATTTTTAAAGGGTCGATCAACAACCGATGCTGGAGTTGATCTTATGAAATTTATATTTGGGGCCTGGGAGGAAGCAAAGGATGCTCTGGGTGTCTTTTGCGATCTCTCTAAGGCATTCGACTGCGTCCACCACGAAACTCTGATCATGAAGCTGAAGCATTACGGTTTGGGTGGTAGGGCACTTGATCTGCTTGTTTGCTACCTGAAGGGAAGGGTCCAAACAGTAGAAATTGGCGGAGCAAGATCTAGTGGCAGCTCGGCTGTTATGGGTGTCCCGCAGGGTTCGATTCTTGGACCCTTCCTTTTCTTGGTATATATTAATGATTTGCCATATTTGACTCAGGGCCGTTGCCACATGGTGTTGTTTGCGGACGACACCTCTATACTATTTAAGGTTAATCGGGGAAAGGACGAATCGGCATCAATAAATGAGGTTATTTCGGACGTGGAGCACTGGTTTAGAGTAAATAATCTTGCTTTTAATTCTAATAAAACGAAATGTGTGAGATTTACATTGCCCAATGTTAGAAATTCTAGTGCTAACATTGTAATCAATAGTGTGGCATTGGATATTGTTGAGTCCACAGCCTTCCTGGGTATCACAATAGACTCAAAATTACAGTTCGGGGGGCACATTGGTGGTCTAGCGAAGAGGCTAAGTTCTGCTGCCTACGCGGTAAAAAAAATTAGACACCTGACTGACGTGGACACAGCGAGACTTGTGTATTTTAGTTACTTTCATAGCGTCATGTCATACGGGCTTCTTTTGTGGGGCAATTCTGCCGATATTAATTCAGTATTTGTACTGCAGAAGAGGGCCATTCGCTCGATCTACCGTATGGGCCCTCGTGAGTCTTTAAGAGATGTGTTTAAGACAATAAATATACTGACTGTGGCTTCTCAATATATATATGATAACTTGGTCTATGTTAAAAAAAATATAAATGATTACAAGCTTGTAAGAGAAATGCATAATTGTAACACACGTAATAAAAATAAATTGTATTATAGTGGCTCTAGACTAAAAAGAATAAACGATTCGTTTATGGGCCTGGGCATAAAAATGTATAACAAACTGCCAGAGTCTATAAAGTCCTTACCTCTAGATAAATTTAAAGTTTGCACTAAGGCGACGTTGATCGAGAAGGGCTACTACAAAGTGAAAGACTTTATAAATGATGTTGTGTGACGTTTCATTTTTGCGTGGTCATGGCTTCCCGTTCCAGTTCTTATTGGGACTCCCTTAAGTTTGTTGTTAAACACTATTTGTTGAATGTGAAGCTTTGATCATGTTCTAATGAATTATTATTAAGTTTAATGTTCACATTGTCTGCAGAGTTTCTTGGCACTTCTTCTCTGCAGAGATTTTTCTTTACGAAGTGCCATTAGTTTTATTGAATTAATTTGATTTATTTTAATAACTAGTGTATATTAATGACATGTTTTTTTTATAAAAAATGTTTTTTTTTTTTTTTGACTTTCAATAAGTGATTTTTATGATCCTTATATTGAATAAAAAAAAAAAAAGATTTTCATTTCATTTCATTTCATTTTCGTGATTATATGTTAAACGAAAATCGGAGTATAACCATTCTAGTCCGAGTTTACCTACTATAGATTTCAAATCAAATTGTAACATAGTTTTTTTAAACATACATACACACTCACGACCTATATTTTTTAAGGAGTGAATAGAATATAAAATTTCAAGAACCGTTTGGTATATTTACCGATAGTTACTGTACTATTTAAAAACAATAAAAAAATACGATTAACAGGGTAGTCAGAAGTTTAAGTGTCCACTTCCGCATTTGCGGAATGATTCAAAACGAAATACAAACGGCGTCACGACTATTAACCCTTGTGAGGTAGTCAGAGGTTTGTGGATCCATCGCGGAAGTAGTAATTCTATGGGTACCTCGCACTAACGTGTTGAATAGTCAGTACTTAATGAGTCAGGTGGTAAGCCATGTCGCCATTTACAAGTACTGGCTATTTATTACCTGTTCGGGAAACAAGTAGGTTTCATCTCAATGTTTTCATAGAATTACTAGCAACGCAACTGCGAAGATAGATACGCAAACCTCTGACTACCCAGCTAGGGATTAGTCATGAAGTTTCAATGTAAGAACATAATCACCCACTTTCCTTATCAAATCAAAAGTGACACTGTTTTTTTTACAACAGCAAAGTAAATGATTTAATCTTCGTTGGAAATCTTAAAGATAACATATTTTACATTTAGGTGAAATATAACGTACATACATACATACATAATAAACATACATAATTCGACGTAGCTCAGTTGTTTGGGCTTGGCTCTGTCAGTGGGTACTGGGTTCAAATCCCGCTTGAGCATGTACCCAAGGATATGAATTTCTATGTACATTTTCGTAATAAAAACACATTTACGTTAGGCATCGAATTATACGGTGAGGGAAAACATCGTGTGGAAACCTACCTGTTCGCCGAAGGTAATAGTCAGTGCTTGTAAATGGCGAAATGGCTTACCACCTGTCACATTGACTACTGACTTGGTCAACACGTGGGTTCGAGGTGGCCATAGAATTACTACCTTCGCAAATCCGGAGATGGACACATGAACCTCTGACTACCTCGCAAAGGTTAATGGTCGTGAACGCGTTTGTCTATACATATATATATCACATACTAGTATGGGACGCAAAAGAATGCTAACTAGCTACCGTTCTTCCCGGCATGTCGTAGGAGCTTAAGGGACTAGGGGTAAATGGAATCTATTGGGCGTTGCCTAGCAACCTGTCAACAATTATCCATATGACATCACAACCCCAATATTCATGCTAAAAAGTGACCTTGGAGATATTATCATGTCTCTACGATTCTAAATTCTGTCCACTCCAAAAGGATGTTAATGTATATGTATGTATATTTACATACATATCAATCAATTACTTCCCTAACGGGATAAGCAGAGACTATTAGGCCACTTGGAACGGGTGACAAATCTCTTGCTTCACTCACACCCATTAACCTTCTCGTACATGCTCTTCTGTTCTTCGCTACGTACACACGCCTTGAGAAGAATATCTCTAATTATAGAATAATCATAATTACATACATACATACACGTTACGACCGTTTCCCTAAAGAGGGGTAGGTAGATGTCATGGATTCCCAATTACGACAAACGTAAGAGCATGTATGAGAAGGTTAATGGGTGTGAGTGAAGCAAGAGAGATTTGTCAACCATTCAAGGTGTCAATCAAGTAACTGCCTTACCCTTTGGGATATATAGACGTGAATATAAGTATATAAAGCAAATCACTTTCGCTTCTTTGACACTCATACACACTCGGCGGTTATAGGTACTTCTAACGTCACCTTTTTTCAATATGGCGTCTATTTTAGTATCACACGTCAATGGGATAAATATACTAACGAGCTTTGATCTCTTCCGGAGTAGACTTAGTCGCTTTCTTCGAGATGCCGGAAAGAATGGCAGCTAGTTAGCATTCTTTTTACATCCCATACTACTTTTTCGTATGTACGCTATACGAAAAAGTATTATATAATTTACAACACTGAGTAGCCTTGGAATTCAGTCATTATGCCAAGTCTCTAGCATAACAAATTGACGTTTTTTCATTCATACATACATACATACAGGTATGTTCGGTGCTAGATGGGACGTAATTAGAGCGTAAACTAGCTGCCGTTCTTCAAGGGACGGAAGGAAACAGAATATAATGGATCATCACCTATATTTTTACAAACGTAAAATAATTAAATGCCTAATATACTGAAATTTATACGAAAAAGATAGCAAACGTAAGATGTTTGGGTTGGGTCTGTATTGTTTTGTTGTTATTGTATACACTTCAGTATATTGATTCAGTAGTGAAGTTATGTAGTGTAAAAATACCGAGGTTCTATCCTCCCCAAAAGGAATTCAAAGACGTGAATGTATACGTATATTTTCTTTAGTATAATGGGCGATAGGCTCTCTACCAATACTCCTTCGGTTCCTAAATCTTTTTCGATATTTTTAGTTCTGTACCTGAGATATTATATATCTGGTTCTGTCCACCCCGAAATGGATTAAAGGACGTGAATATATATGTACGTTTTAGTGCTAGTTCTCTAGTAGTGTATGTATGAAAGTATGTATGTTAGTCACATCACCTTGACAATAACAGCTGAATAACAAAAAGTGTAAATACGTCCTCCATCACTCATTTTACGTTTTAGCAACTTGCCAATCAGCTGATCAAATTGACAACTAAACGTCACTTTTATGAATATTACAAATATCTAGAGCCAAAGTGGAAGGTAGAGTTGGACGGGGTAGGCGTAGAACTTATACAGATCAAATTGGAAACATTCTTCTCAAGGCGGGTGTACTGAAGAACAGAAGAGCATGTATGAGAAGGTTAATGGGTGTGAGTGAAGCAAGAGATTTGTCACCCGTTCCAGGTGGCCTAATAGTCTCTGCCTATCCTCTTAGGGATGTAGACGCTTGAATATATGTATGTATATCAATACAGATGGTCCTGTCAGTCTTGTTGACGTATATACAAACATATACATACATCACATCCTTTTACCAGTACAGATTTTTGTCCTATTTCTGTCAAACCACTTTCGCTTCATTGACACTTATACACCTCATACACACGTTTATAGGTACTTCTAACGTCACCCTTTTTCAATATGGCGTCCATCTGACTGTCTTGTTTACGTACGGAGAATGATAGTCTTACTCGGTGGTTATAGTTTGACTTTGAATGGGTTCCGGGTTCAAATCCCACCTGAGCCAATGAAAATGAAGTATTGTTAAGGTAATACATATATATAGTATATTACATACACGCCCTTTAATCTCTAACGGACATAACTTACGGGCGATGGGCTAGCAACCTGTCACCAGTGATTCATTATGACATCACAACCCCGATATTCTTGGTAAAAAGTGACCTAGGAGATATATCTTTGAGATTCTGTCCACCCCGAAAGGAATTAAAGGACGTGAATGTATATACGACACGGTATCATCAGAAATAATCTTTTAAATATTCGATAGATATCTTTAAAATCGTATCATTATTTTCATTATCTTTCAGTAATTACAAATTGGAATACAATGTTATGATTATCTCTTTATCTAAATAATGAAATCTTACATTATCTTTTAATAACTATTATAAAGTATTATTAGGCGCAGATAATATGATTCTATGTATTAGTGTGTAGTTCTACTAAAATTTAGAATATTATCTACGGACATAAGACAAAATACATCAATATTCATAACCAGTAACCCTTGAGGGGTAATCAGTATCCCGTGTAGCAATCTCCGTAATTGCGAAGGTAGTAATTCTATGGCCACCTCGAACCCACGTGTTGACTAGTCAGTACTCAATGTGACAGGTGGTAAGCCGTCATTTACAAGCACTAAATATTACCTGTTCGGGAACCAGGTAGGTTTCTTAACGATGTTTTCCCTCACTGTATTAATTAGTTAGTGCATTTCGTAAATGATTTTTATTGCGAAAATATGCATATGCCGTGTTGATAATATACAAATCAAATTGGAGACATTGTGAGAAAGGTTAATGGGTGTGAGTGAAGCAAGAGAGATTTGTCACCCGTTCCAGGTGGCGATCGATAGTTGTAACCTATCCTGTTAGGGACATAAAGACGTGAATATGTATGTATGAAAATATACATAGCAAATCATTAACTTATTGTTATACTAGGCGAATAGGCAGACTATACTACGCAGATGAATGATAGTAGATTGACAAAAGGAATAAATGTGAGTGATGTGGAGGGGCGGTTACGTGGGGCCCGACCTAATAAGTCATATGACAGTCAGAAAGACGTTATATTGAAAAAGGGTGACGTTAGGAGTACCTATAACCGCCGAGTGTGTATGAAAAGACGTATGAGTGTCGATGAAGCGAAATTGGTCTGTCAGGATCAGGACAAATGGGGATCCGTGATCTATGCCTACTCCTCTACAGGGAATCAGGCTTGATGTGTATGTATGTATGTCATACAAGGCAACTTAGTAAATGTATATTAGACGTTGGGCCATCGATTATATCATATATCCATCGTTGTATATTATTTTTTTACTTATATGTAGCTCTGCGAAAGGTGACCTAAAAGATCTTTTGCCTTTACGTATATATTTATGACTTTATCTACTAAACTCGTCCCAAACAGACTTAAACTCTTTGGTGTTGTGCCAAGGCGCGCGTACCCAGACTGCGTCGCACGTCACTAAAGCCATGTATTAATAGGCGCCGCGAAACTGCTTAAAGAAGTTAGGCTGAGTTTGGAATGATTAAGATTTAGCTTTATTTATTACATTGCAACAATGTCACATAAAAATAAAATACAATTAACACATGTCCAAAGTTACAATGATAGTCATATATAAAAATAAAATGAAAATGTCAAAAATAAAATAATAATAATGTCAATGATAGTATATGTATATAAAAATTATTAATATATAACAATTTCAAAATACAATAAGTACATCAGTACTCTTTCGTCATATACAATGGAGATAATATTGGAGATAATCGATTTTTTTTATGATGACACGAAAAATTTTATTATATACGGGTTGAAAATAGATTTTATGATAGTTTCAGCTGCGTTTTGGATTCCGTGATGCTAAAAAAATGTTTCTGTTAAAGTCTGATTACAGAAAAAAATACTTGGTATTGAAAAAAGTTGGTGACGTGAGAAGAATTTAAAACTGCTGAGTATGTAAGAGATGTATGTATATCATTGAAGTTACATAGTTTACCTCTGTAGGAAAACGATATGATGTATGAATATCGTTTTCCTATATGTTCATACATTGATCTGTCACAAATATATACGCTTAGGATGACGAAGAGAGGATATTTAGAATTCAGCCAAAACATGGTAAAACTTCGAGGTAAGTCAACGTATGTATATTTCAGGAATATGTAAATACATAAATAGATAAATACACATAACAAAAGCGTTATTTTCAAAGCAGTATCCACTTGGTAACAAACTCAAAACCTCACGTGGTTAACCGTTGTGACAGATTTCGTGAAAATATTTGAGCTTCTTTAATTTAAATACAGATCTATTTTGCAATAACAAATTACCTATGTAACTACAGTGTGACATCAGCCTAAATCGTGCGTCAAAAGAGTTTAGAGCAAATAGGTAGGCGTGCAAGAAGTTTTCCGAAACTTTTTTCTCATTAGTCTAGTGTCACTGGAAATCGGGAAGGCGGGAAACTGATTAATATGTCAGCGTGATTTTAGGTTATACATTAATCATGGTTAAATTTATATGTGAAGATTGCTAAATATAACTTACAAGCGTCTTATTTTTTTGAGTTATGGCTAGAAAAAAGGATGGAAGGAATATTTTGTGAATTATAGGAAGTTTTTAAGTATAATATTATAAGAAGTTTTAGAATGTGGGTCATTCAGTTTCTAACGTAAACTAATCTAATGGATTTTTGTCTGTTTTTGTGAGAATAACCAACTAGATTGTAGATTAGTGGTAGTTATGTATCTAAATGTATGTATCTATTAAAGACTAAAAGCCGCCATTATCCTAATTACTTAAGCAATTAACCAAACCTATTTAAAATAATTAAGCCAAACCTTTATGTAGATATACGTATAATAATATTAATATTTGGACATTATTACACCAATTGAACTAGCCCCTTGGCGCCCCTTGGTAAGCACATTAAAGACTTGTGTTAAGGGTACTAGTCAACGTATATTTAAGAAATGTATACATATTATATGTAGATAAATACATATATAATCAACGACCAGACTGGAAAGCAGTATAAAAGCGTAGTTCTTAACTCTGCCTCTACCGGGAATCGAACCCGAGACCTACGAATTAGCGTTCAGGTGTCCAACCGATCGAGCCACGGAGATCATCAAAACGTTACATTAAAGTTATACATTCATGTCCTTTATTCCCTTTCGGGTTGGACAGAACCTCGGAGATATATCTCCTAAATCACTGCTTAGCATGGATATTGGGGTTGCAATGTTATAATGGAACATTGGTGACATGTTGTTAGCCTATGACCCAATAGATTCTATTTACCCCTAATCCCTTTATATGACATACCGGGAAGATCGGCAGCTAGTTAGCATTCTTTTTACGTCCTAGACTAGTACAGGACAATATCAACTAAAACAGCTGTTTCCAATAAATTAAAACCTCAAAACACACGGAGCAACGATCGAATCTATTTACAATGATTAATCAAAATATCAATTCAATTTTTTATACGCTACATAAAAATAAATGACTGACATAATGAGCGAGGCGAGTCGGTCACGCGACGTTGACCTATTTATTGTCGCGGCCTAAATACTTATTTCTATGCCGTTATTTACGCCCAAAATGGCGTGAACACTGTTTGGAATTAAACAGAATATAAGGTACTGATTCTATGTTTTTATTTAACTATGTTAATAGTTATTTTTAAACACTCGCGATTTATACTCATTTTATTAACTATGTGAGACCGGGTCATATCACGATAAATTTATAAAGATATCTGATTACCTTTATTTTGCCCGACGTTTCGACTCAGTTGCATAGGCCGTGGTCGCGGGAAAACTCAATGTTAATAGTGCTTGTAAATGGCGACATGGCTTACCACCTGTCTCGTTAAGTACTGACTATGGTCAACACGTGGGTTCGAGGTGGCCTTAGAATTACTACCTTCGTAATTGCGGAGATGAAAACCTGAACTTTTGAGTACTCTGCAAGGGTTAATAGTCGTGAACGCGTTTGATTTGTTTGTCTTTGTTAGTGGTATATAGAGTAGTGACTATCTATACACGAAAATTAAATGAAATAGTTACACATTTTAAAATTAATTCATGGGTACATGCCACAGTCGGGATTCGAACCTAGGACCTCTAATAAGAAGTCGCAGGTCTTACCAAAACCACTTAATGGACCAAAACTGATTTTCCCTGAATTTTGGGTACTGTGATCTCTACCTACACCTTAGTAGGGAAATGTGCGTGATGTGTATGTATGTATCACTCATACAATATAAGCAAGATTCATACTTTAATTTGTTTGTATATTGCAATACTTTTGTGTACACATTCCAGATAGTAATTGATAAGAAATTCAATATTTATATAGCACTTAATCGAGTATTAAATAGGCATTTTGAATGTCACAATACTTGTTACTAATGTCAATAGATTGATAACCGCCGAGTGTGTATGAGGTGTATGAGTGTCGAAGAAGCGAAAGTGGTTTGTCAGGATTCTGACAGATCCGTGATCTCTGCATACCCGTACAGGGAATCGGGCGTGATGTGTATGAATGGATACATACATAAATTCACGCCTCTACGTCCCTTTTGAGATAGGCAGAGGAATTGGAATGATCCTGATAACTAGATATATACTTTGTACTTCGTGCTTAGTATATAATATTATAACTGGGATCTATAGTAATCTAACTAGCTGCCGTTTTTGTCGGTATATGAGTTGTAGGAGATATTTAGAGCGATGAACTATAAACCAGTCATTGATGTCCTTAACAGTTTTATCTGTAAGTAGCAGCAAAAAAGTGCTAAAAAAATATTAAAAGAGCTTTAAACATATTTTATGAATAGTCAGGCTATTGACTACTGACTATGAACGAAAAACACATCTGCTGAATAGGCATGTTTCCTTAGTATATTTTGCAAATCTTGTTTTACCAACTATAGTAATGGTATTAACAAAACAATATTAAATCTATGTATATACATAATTTACAGTCGCGAACGGTGAGGGAAAACAAAGTGAGGAAACCTGCCTATCCCTCAGGATAGGTAATAGTCAGTGCCTATACAGGGTTACCAGTTAAGTCGACCTATTCCTGTTAAGGGCGTGTAGTACTCATCATATCTGATTAATTGCTGCTTATCCCTCGGGATAGGTAAGAGCCTGTATATAGCGATACGGTTAACCACCTATTACGTTGGGTGCTTTCTATCCTGGAAATGTCGGAGATGGGCACTCAAGCCTCTGACTACCCCGCCACAATAAAAAGGGAATCTGCATACACAAGTCCTGAAGCATAGATATGTTGCTGATATGGACACCTTCTAATACACACTCGGCGGTTATGGATACTTCTTATGTCATTTTTATCCAAGGGTTAATGGAATCTATTAGACAATGGGCTAACCAATCACCAATGTTCCATATGTTATTGTAACATATCCAAAAATTTATCTAAGAGATATTATCGTATTACTGAGGTTCTGTCCACCCCGAAAGGGCTTAAAGGACGTGAATGTATATCATTAAGTATGTTCCTATGGACGCCATGCCGCCATCTTGAATCGTTCAATTTATGTGTCATTGTTTGACATGTCAACAAATGGCAAGGAAGTGTCGGTTTTATGCCAATATAATTATTCCATTCTCTGTTAGTCTATGGTAGTAGTATTTTAACATACATACATGGACTACACGCACATTTCACAATAGAGGGTTGGCAGAGATCATTGGTTCCCATTTATGTCAAACCTGACTAAATACTTTCGCTTTAGTTATTGACTTTTAAAGTTTTGCTAAAAATGACAGAGGTAATATCATATCTTCAATGTTCTATCTCCTCCAATAGGGATGAAAAGACGTGAATGTATGTACTGGAATTCAATATAATAAATATTGATTTCTAGTGCTACTTCATACTATTTCAGTCATATCACATTTCTTGACGTAAGTACTAACCTTTAGCTGAATTTGACATAAAATATTAACCGTATACTTCAAGGAAATGTCAAATAAGACTGATTGTGTATACATAGGGTAGTATTACATTTAAAATACATATTCACGCCTCTACTTCCCTAATACACATCACTCTCTTATCCTTACAGAGGGGTAGGCAGAGATGACGGATCCCTATCTGTCCCGTTCCTGACAAACCACTTTCGCATCATTGACATTCATACTCGTACATCCTCATACACACGAGGTGGTTATAAGTACTTCCAACGTCAGCCTTTTTTAATATGTGGTTTATCTGACTGTCATATGTCTTATTGGTCCACCCCTTCGTAACGGCCCTTCCACCTCACCCACATATATTCAGTTCGTCAATATACTATTACTCACTTGCATAACATCGCTGAATATGATTTAATTTTAAATTGTCAAGATAGACTCGTGAATCTCTGACTACACCGTAAGGCAAAACAGTCGTAACGTACACGCTACATACATATTTAATAGTCCACATTTTCCTTAGCAATAACACGTATGTACAAACACGTTGTTTGATTTTAGCATAACCTATAAAAGTGCTAATATATGACTAAGACTTCAATTCGATTGAATAATACATCTTTTGTCAAGTTTACAGCTGTCTCGTGCTTGCTGGGACGTAAAAAGAATGCTAACTAGCTGCCGTTCTTCCCGGAATGTCAGAACCACTATAGGACTATCAATCAAACAATTAGCCTATGTCAGTCCACTGCTGGACGTAGGCCGTCCCAAGAGTACGCCACAAAACCCGATCACTCGTGGCCCTCAGTCAACCACTACCAGCGACCTTTTTCAGGTCATCGGTCCATCTAGCAGGGGGGGGCGTCCTACACTACGTTTACCGAGGCGTCCACATTCGAGAACCCGCTTTTAGGACTAAGGGTCAATGAAATAACGTTTTCGTGATTATTTACTCTCACGGGATAGTCAAAGATTCACTATTGCGAAGGTATTTTATTTATTTACATAATGTACAATAATGTCCTAACAGGAGAACCTTTCGACATTATTGGAGTAACAATAAAAAAATTAACATTACAATACGCAACACATAACAATAAGAAAATTAACATAATAAAACAAACAGAGAGATTAACTCATTTCGTAACATATGTAGCGCATGGCAACCCTCCTAAAGTCAGGCTTACTGCAGATGAAGAGGTCCACCATGCCGGCTAGGCCGTTTAAGCAGCCGGATGCCACGCACCAACGGCGACTGCCGGAGCAGCTCGGTACGACACCAGGGCACCTGCAAAAACCTAGCACGACGGCGGCGCCTGAAGCCCCCCCGACGGGGACGCACAGCCGGAGCCTCTCGAGCACCATGGCGTTGTGCTCCACTCCCCGCAGCACGGCCAGCAAGTAGCTCGCCAGTACCCACGCTCTGCGCGCCTCGAGTTTCTCGTACCCCACCATGCCCAGAATGAACAAAGTGGGGTACATAAGCGGATAAAAAGGATACGTACCATAGAGTTTTAAATAGACGTACCTTATAAATTTATTTTGTATACGCTTCAGCATGAGGCTATATTTAGCTTCATACGGATTCCATAATAATGCACTCGTTTCTAATCTACTTCGCACCAATGCGTTGTACAGAACTTTCACAGTATGTATGCTGTGAAAGCCTGCACAAGTACGAAGAACAAAACCTAAGCTACGAAAGGCTTGCTTACAAATCCTGCGGACATGCTCTCTGAAACTCAAGTGCGAGGTGATATGCACCCCCAGGTCACGCACCGCGTCCACGCGGCGCAGCTGATCACTTCCCAAACGGTACGGGTGGCGCAGCGGCGCATGCAGGTAGTAATTCTATGTCCACCTCGAACCCACGTGTTGACCAGTCAGTACTCAATGTGACAGTAAGCCGTGTCGCTATTTACAAGCACTGACTATGACCTGTTCGGGAACAGGGCTTCAAGTCCACTAATGCGTTTTAGCACTATCGTAGATCAATATTACATCAGTAACAGTGTGAAGTTGGTACTGGAATTTAAGAAATGACATATTTCGTCATTTTAAGGCTAAATTTGACAGTTTTGCTGTCATGAATGGTGAAATTTGACACATGCTAATCCACTACCAACTTCACACAATTTCAGAAAAGATATTGAACTACGATGAATGATAGCAGATTGACAAAAGGAATATATATGAGTGAAGTGGAAGGGCGGTTACGTAGGGGCCGGCCTAATAAGACATATAACAGTCAGATAGACGCTATATTGTAAAAAGGTGACGTTAGGTGTTACCTATAACCGCCGAGAGTGTATGAGAAGATGTATGAGTCTCAATAAAGCGAAAGTGGTCTGTCAGGATCGGGACAAATGGGGATCCGTGATCTCTGCCTACCCCTCTACAGGGAATCAGGCGTGATGTGTATGTATGTATGTATATTGAATTACGATTGTGCTAAAACTTATTAGTGGACTTGGGATCCTGGTAAGTTTCCTCACGATGTTTTCCCTCACAGTAGTATTCGTTGCATGATGACTAATAATGAATAATGCATTCTCACAAATTTACAATAAGCACTAACAAGAAATACGGTAATTCCTACAGGAAAAAGGTGATCTATACGACTATTTAACCTTGTAGAGAGGTCTGAGGTTCGATTCCCGGTGGAGGCAGAGGTAAGAATGATATTTCTCTCCTGCTTTCCAGTTTAGTTGCTGATTAGGAGTAATAGTATATATTTATTATATATATTTATAGTAATACATGTATATTTGCTAAATATACATTGACTAGTACCCTTAACACAAGTCTTAATTAAACTTGGGAGATGAGCTAGCAACCTGTCACCAATTTTCCTTATGACATAGCAACCCCAATATTCATGATGATGAGTGACCTAGGAGATATTATATCTCCGAGGTTCTGTCCATCCCGAAAGGGATTAAAGGACGTGAATGTATGTAAAATTAGATAGACATTGAACCTCTACTCCACAAGGGTAACAGTCGTGAATGTGTCAGTGTTTAGGAACACTACATTCTGTCCGTCCTTTCAAGCATTAAAGACGATATGTATGATTCTAGTGGAATATTTCTGTCATAAACACACTAAATGGGACACTAATTTTCTGTGCAAATAAACTCATAAAATCTCAATTGTATGTATGAGTCATCATCTGAATATGGTTTACGATATATTAGAGATGGACGTAAAAAGAATGCTAACTAGCTGCCGTTCTTCGAGGGCAATATTCATAGGATGGGACATAGGAGTTATTATCGTGGCATATTATACCCCCGAAAGGGATTAAAGGACTTATGAAAATGATAAAGGACGAAGAAACTGACTAAGACACTAGGGGTAAATGGAATCTATTGGACGTTGCCTAGCAACCTGTCAACAATGTTTCATTTTGAAGCAATCATTATCTCGCTATTAATATTTTCGTAAGAAAAAGGTAACTTTGTTTAAGTATGTGACTTTACGTACATAATACCAGAAGGGGTGGATATACAAACATACATACAGATCACGCCTGATTCCCTGTTGAGTGGTAGGCATAGATCTCCATTTGTCCCGATCCTGACAGACCACTTTCGCTTCATTGACACTCATACATCTTCTCATACACACTCGACCGTTATTGGTGGATATAATTACGGTATTTAAACATCTCATACATATACACACATTACGACTGTTATCCCTTTTGAGGTATCCTTTTTTGTAGAGTATTTGCTTGTTGTGACAAACAAAACTGTAGTTTACAAACAATGAGAATGGCAGCTAGGTAATGGCCGAAAAATACAAACAATACTTAAGAAAGGCAATTATATAGCATTATAATTTTATCCCAGGCTAGCACAGATTGAAATGTGTATATTATTTAGGACACTAATTAAACTAGCCTCTTAGTAAGTTCATTTAAGACTTGTGTTAAGGGTAGATACTAGTCAACGTATATTTAAAAAATATATACATATTATATATAGATAAATACATATATAGCATATATAATCAATAACCAGACTGGCAAGCAGAACAACAGAGTAGTTCTTAACTCTGCCTCCACCGGGAAGCGAACCTGAGACCTCACGATTAGCGTTCAGGTGCTTAACTAATCGCGCCACGGAGGTCGTCGTTATAATATAGACCAGGTTCTGTTTATTTTTTCTGTGGCTTACAATTTAGCTATGTCATCATGGTTGTCTATCCAAGCATGCAGGCTGTATAATAAAATCCCTTAGTCATGTTCTTTTAAAAAATAAGTGTTAAAAAATAAGGAATGAAGTTCTATTTTTCTTCGTTCTTTATGAAAAGATCGTGAGGAAACCTGCCTGTTAGTTGGAATAGGGAATAGTCAGGAAGCCATACAGATTCTGTCACTATGGATACATAATTAATACAAATTTACCATTAAAAAGTTTTCATAGGTAGCTTTTGTGAGTAAATAAGTACGTATACATATTTAAAGGCCCTTTTTATCCCTATTCCAGGTAAGGTCATTTTATTGTTATTTACTAAGTTTATTAGCTATCTTTTATTTTTGTCATTACAAACTGTTTCCATCATAACGAATTTTTACAATAAACTTAAGACATTAGAATGATGATAAAACAAACGACATATTGAAAAAGGATGACGTTAAAACTAACTGTAATGTCCGAGTTTGTATGAGGAGGTAGTATATGAATGTCAATCAAGCGAAAGTATTTTGATAGAACCCGAAAAAATTTAAATAACTACATAATTTCTTTACATACATTTGTATGCCGGCATAATGTGTATGTATGTATGTAGAATAATAATCACATACAGTTAAAACATTATGAAACCATTCCATACCGAAAACCCAGTGACTCAATACTTTTGAGTAGTGGCCAATATTAATACCTACTTATTTTTAGAAGTTCCAGTTTTCGATCCTGTCTCGCGGGATTATAAATAAACAATATTCAGACATTTTAATAAGCTATTTACCCTCGTTATTGCTTTTAAAACATATAATTAAGTAAAGTAGGTTACCTTGTTTATCTGGAACGTAAATATATTGTTAACTAGCTGTTTTTCTTCATAGGAGAAGAGTCGAAGAGGATAAAAAACTTATTGGGCGTTGGTTAGCAACTTGATAATATTTGATATAAAAACAATCACGACACAAATAGTTATAATAAAAGTGATAAGATGCGTCTCTGATGTTCTGTCTACTATAAAAGGAATTATATAAATCGATTAATATGTATAATTCAAAGAAAATACGTAATTAAAAAATTCAAGAATGAAATTCCCGCTAAAATGGAGAAAAAAAACAACACTTTTTCAGTCGTTGCAAGGACATCCATCATTCAGCCGCGATAATAAAAAAACTTACTCAGTATCATCAGTGGATAGGCTGACGTCATCAGCTTCCAAATATAGCCCATCGCCTTGATGGTCCCAGGAGTCAGTCAGATTGTTACGCACGCAAAAGTACAACTTATCACCGAATTTAGGAACTTGAAACTCGTATACATCATCGCCTATCAATTTCGCCGATGGCCGCACAAAATCATTACACACACGACTTTCCGATGCCGGTTCCGACGTCAACGACCATTGCACGTCTTTCACACGGATAACAAAGGCACAATTAATAACTGAACACGTAGATTTTATTATTTCCACGTCAAATATCCATGGCGGGGACGACACATAAGCGTGAACGCTTAAAAACAGGAGCAGGAATAGCCCACTAGTCCGTTTTTCACTAAACACGGCGGCCATCGCGACTGTTCACCACTGAATGAGCACCAAATGGTAATGTGTAAGTTTACGTTCGCTTCGGTAGGAATTTTTTTAGCGCTAGTAGTGCTGGCTGAATGGCTGAATGTTGTTAAGCGCTAGCCGTCGATAATTAAAAGTAATACGAAGTAAAATAAAAGTGAAAATTAACGAAATGAGATTATTTTAATTGTGATTACTCAATACTGTTATTGTCTCATTTAATGAAGACCTGAAGTTACATGAAAATTAGTTACCCTCTATCGATCTATTTAATTAATGTTATTTTAGTATTTCAGTGATTTGAATGAAATAAAGAACTACATATTATGTATGTAGATATACACCATATAACAAACTTCATTGCTTTTTAAGTGTATAAACCGTAGCAGTTATTGCTACTTGATCATTTTGCGTCAGTGTCATTCTTTGTATATTCTCAAATACACATACAATTATATCTTCCCATTTTCGCAAATAATAAACATACATAAATAAATATATTCTCGCCTCTACGTCCCCAATAGGATATGAAAAGACTATCGATCGCCATCTGGACCGAATAAAAATAGTTAGCCATAAATAAAATTAATTCTTATTAAACTTTAGTTGTATATTAGCTATTTCTAGCGAATATTACGCTGAGTGAACGCTTTTATAATCAAAATGCTTGATTGATGAGAACCTATGGTTTTAAATGTTATCTATTGTTCAACCTATAAATAGGTAGGTATATGGGCCTTACAAAATTCACTTTTCAGCCTATACATAGTGCTAGTTGGGGACGTAAAAAAGACAACTATCTGCGTAGTAAGGGGTCAGTGGAAATTATTGGGCAATGGGCTAGTAATCACTACATAGTATAAAACAAAGTCGCTTTCTCTGTCCCTATGACCCTTTCTATGCTTAAATCTTTGAAACTACGCAACGCATTTTGATGCGGTTTTTTAATAGAGTGATTCAAGAAAAAGTTTTATATGTATAATAACATCCAGTAAATAGCCAGAAGTGCGAAGCCGGAGCGGGTCGCTAGTCTATCAATATTTCATCTTAATGCCTTCTGTACTTCGATAGTTATGTCTGTGGTTATGCAGAAGAATAGGTATATACGGCCTTCTATGCCTTTTAGACTAACTCTCCATAGTCATAATGACTACTGAGGTTGTATTGTAATAAGTAGAATAATAGTGTAAATACTGTGATATTTTGGGTTAGTGTATGTCGCCCCATATTAGTATTACAGTAATATTTTGATATTATGCTATATAATATATCCTACATAATATGTACAGATACAATCTAGTCCCTTAGTCGCCTCCTACAACATGCCGGGAAAGAGGAAACTAGTTAGCTTTTACAGATTCAGATTATTGCATATAACGGTAATACAACTTTATAATTAACGACCATTCTCGCTAGCGGGGTAGTCAGATGCTTGCGTGTCAATCTCGCGATTACGGACGTAATAATTCCAAGGCTACTTCGAACCCGTGTTCGCCATAGTCAGTTCTCAATGTGACATGTGATAAGCTATGTCGAAATTGACAAGCACTAACTATTAGATGTTTGGAGAACAGGTAGGTTTCCTCACGATGTTTTCCGTCACCGTAATATTCGTAAACTAAATCTGTGAATTTCTGGAAACCTTGAAGTCACGTATTGACCAGATAGTCAGTACTCAATGTGACAGGTGGTAAAGATTTCGCCCATTCCGTAAATAGACAGGCTAAAACAAAATCGCAGCTAATATCTCCAAAACGATATAATCTAATCAAAGTATTAAAAGATATAGTTTTTGCGATGTTTTCCTTAATATATCGATGCTTGTCAGATGTTGGCTTTTGATTGATGTTTACATGCTACAGGAAGAGATAGATAATCTGGTACATATAGACAGGTAACTATCTGACTTTCTTGTCAGTAAGTCGTAAGAAGTTATATAACATTCTTCGAGTGCATTGATTTTGAAAAATAATTCTAGGTGTTTCTAAATACATACAATAAAAATACATTAACGAAATGCACCTAATACTACGGTATGAGAAAACATCGTGAACAACCCTACCTGTTCCCCGAACAGGTAGTAAGTCAGTGCCTATACATGGCGATACGGTTCACTACCTATCGCGTTGGGACCGAACATGCTATCGAATTTTCGGAGAGGCAAACAAGCCTCTTACTAGCCCGCCACAATAAACACAACACATGTGTATACACAAGTCGTGACACTCTTAGACCTCGCGTTTCACTAGATAGACAGCGCCCAACGTGCTAGGTAGTGAATCGTATCGCCGTATATAGGCACTGGTTATTACCTATCCCGAGGGATAGGCTGGTTTCCTCACGATGTTTTCTCTCACCGTTAGCGACTGTAAATTATGTACGTAAATGTATGTAATGTTCAAATATCATTCATTGCTATATGCCAGAGCCAGGATTCGAACCTAGGACCTTTCTCACAAGAAGTCCGAGGTCTTACCCATTGGGCTAAGGCCGCTCTAAACCAGATCCAGTAACATCTTTCACACATACATATATGATATGGATTTTAATTTAAGCCCCTAGCTATCCCAAAGGGTTAATGGTCCTAACGTGTTTTTTAACTACACCTTAGCAGTTTGAATCTTATTTATTTATAAAAATACAAGGAAAACTGCACCTGATGACATAATTTTGATATGGAACGAAAATAGGTTTTGAAGATAATCTTCAAACGTCATCTAAATACTTTTACATTTGAAGATAAACATCATTCAGAGATAGACATCTCAAATGACAGGATAAGAATTAATGGACTGGCGTTTTAAGGTTAATATACATACATATAAATGTATATTTTCATGTCCTTAACTCTCTTTTACACCAATTGAACTAGACCCTTGGTAAGTACATTTAAGACTTGTGTTAAGGGTACTAGGCAACGTATATTCAAGAAATACATACTTCTTATTTATATAGATAAATGCATTTATAGTATATATACATATAATCAACGACCAGACTGAAAGCAGAAGAGCGTAGTTATTAACTCTGCCTCCACCGGGAATCGAACCACACGGCGATAGACCGATCGCGACATGGAGGTAGTCAAGTTAAAGTATTACGCTCATTTCCCTGTAGAGGGGTAAGCAGAGATTACGGATCTTCATCTGTCCCGATCCTGCCAAACCACTTGGTTTCACTGACATTCATACACCTCTTCGTACACACTCGGCGGTTATAGGTACTTCTAACGTCACTCTTCCTCAATCTCAATATGACATCTATCTGTAGAGCCTGCGAAAGTGGTTTGTCAGGATCGGGACAGATGGGCATTAGTGATACCTGCCTACCCCTCTACAGGGAAACGGGCGTGATGTGTATGTATTTTTATTTACATAATCACTCGTCTCGGAATATTGTCTAAGACGCCGAAAAAAATCTATAAAACAATATAGCTATAAGTACTTGTTGTAATGACTTATATAAAATGTGTATTTAGTAATATAGTAAATTAAAATATTTGTGAAAGTAAGTTTTTGTTGACTTAGGACGACATCTATAAATATTGATAAATAATTAACCAAAAATGAAAAAGGTACATATTATGCGTTCACTGAGTGCACGCTTCATTTATTATTGACGTCATTGAATACGGTTTCACATGCAAAGCACATGTTTAATATATTTTAAAACTAAAACCTGTGTAGAGTACCCGCCACATAAGGTGGCAGTTGGAGGCGTCGCCACAGTCGCGTAATCCAGTGTTGCCAGTAAACACGCCAAAACTAGCACTCACTGTGCCATACGGCTCGATACATTATATTGAGGTTTCATTTGTAACGATCTTTGGTTGCAGAGCTATAAACTCAAATAAAACAAATTAATTATTATTACAAGTATTAGAGAATGTATGAATGTCAATGAAGCGAAAGTGGTCTGTCAGGATCGGGACAAATGGGGATCCGTGATCTCTGCCTACCCCTCTACAGGGAATCAGGCGTGATGTGTATGTATGTATGTAAAAAAAACTATTTCAAACATGGCACTGAGCATTGTCTTTACATATTTTTACCGAGGTTAGTTCACCAACCATTTCGGCTGCTCAAGATGCCACGTCATGAAGACCACGACCGCTCTGATAAGAGCGTAACGATTGAGAAGAAGAAGTTCAGCGGAGACCCTTGGAGAAGAACTAACAAGAAACTCCAGAAATCAATTTATTAATCACCCTTAACAAACATAAAAATTACAAAGAGTGGGCAAAAAACACAACGCTGGTAATACTAAATTTACCTTTCATACAAAATAACACGCAATGGCGGAAACGTCAAATTTAGTTCCAAGTTTGGCTACTGCCACCTTATGTGGCGGGTACTCTATGTCTCGTGTTGTTAAAAGCCGTGCTAGGGAAATTGTGGTTCGTGAATACGAGTATAAGTAAAAGTAAAATACGTAGGCGTAAACAAGTACAATTAAAATTATACAATTAAATTCTAATTAAGGTATTGTATTTTTATACGTTCACAAATTTTTTTTCCTGTTACTTATCTTACTTTTTTTTGACATCAATTGAGTCCAGACTGTCTGGTCAACACGTGGGTTCGAGGTGGCCCTAGAATTACTACCTTCGCAATAGCGGAAATGGGCACCTGAACCTCTGACTACCCCCCTCTATCCCAATAAAACAAGAATGAGTGAAATATAACGGAAACCAGCATATTCTTACAAATAAGCCAATAAAACAGCATTTAATGTAGATAAGACAGATGGCATTAGTAAGTGCCTTTACTCGCCAATACAGAACCCCAATAACCGCCGAATGTGTATGAGGTTTATGGCAATGAAAAGAATTT